>KB853352.1:17150-31091 GCA_000372705.1 Cerataphis brasiliensis yeast-like symbiont
CTGCGCCGCAGCGCGCGCGCAGTGTCGAAACCTCGTTCGGTAGAGAGGCTCCCCCCCAAACTCATACACACGTCCGGGTGAGCTGACGTTCAATCCGCCTAAACCTCTCCGCGGTTGAAAGATGATCAAAGAGAGCCCTGACCACAGCGAACCCCCTTCCTCTACAATCTTCACGTCTCCAAATCACAATTCTCTTCATTTCATCATCTCTGCATTTCTTTTGTTCCATAGACAAGTTCCGATACAACTAGCCCAAAACATCATCATTTTTTCTCCGGTGCGCATGTTTGCTAATAATCCCCTGCCTGGACCTGAATCGAAGACTTGCCATAGATCGGGAAAGCGCTCATCTCAGACTCCAACAACGCCCGCTACTCAACCAGCCAGTTCCGTGCCAACCATTCGCATGCCAAGAAATGAGCCGCCGCTCATTTTCTTTCCCAATGCATCACGCTAGAAGTAAAACTGCTGCTGCGGCTGGCCGGGCGGTGGTTGTTGGAGAAAGTCGAAACTCAAAGCGTCCAGGTCCGAGTAGCACCGCTCGGACGATTCTGTTATGTCAGTTTAGGGTCGCGTGTCAATTGAGCCGCCGAATGCTCACCTCCCCAAATCGAATCGTACAGGTCTATGGGCGCCATATACTGTGCCTGGTCGAGGCCGAAGGCGGAAACGCCATCCAGCCCCACGGTCGGAATCGCTGGCGCGTAGGATTGTCTGGCCGATGGCTGTTAGACGCGCTTTACCTCCGCGTGTCAGAATGGGGCCTCATCTAACCCTGAAAAGTCTGGTAGGGACGTCCCGTTCTCCATTTCGGCCATGAAAACAGCCACGTCTTCCCCAGGAATGCTCTCGGACTCGTGGTTAGGAAGCTGGGAAGTTGGAATGACTTGCACCTGATTGCCCAGCGGCAGCAGTGTCTGGCTTCCACTCGCAGTCGTCGCCGATTCTCCTTCTTTCTTCAGACCCGGACCCACGACCGTGCCATGAGTGTAGATGTTCTTGAGCGCCGTGAGCGCTCTCCAAAGCGGTCCGGACAACTCGATCTCTCGGTCGGTCTGGGACACGGAGGCCTCCGGAGAGGTGGCGTCCTTGGCTGCCGTGGCCGACAAGGCCGCGATCAGGTCGCCCTGGAGCTGACCCAGTTCGGGATCCGTCTTGGTTTTGCAGATTATACCGAGCAAGAGGGCAGAGGACAGACCGTGGTAGGTAAAGGCCCAGCTGCGCGTCGGAATGATTGAAAGCTGGTGCATGGCCAGGAACATGCGCACCGTCTCCGCCAAGCTCTCCTTGCATCGATCTTCCAGTTTCTTCTTCTGATGAGGCTCAAGCTCACAGTCCCTCCGAAGGGCAGGACGGCAAGCGACCGAGATGACAAACGAGGTGTGCAAGCGAATGGCATAATACTGCAAACGATCCATGGCCGTCTTGCATTTCTCTACATTCTGCATATGCGCGCGACTTTTCGTCCGCAGCGTCTCTACGGATTCGCAATTGTTAACCATGAGGTTGTAGGTCGGCGTGTCGGTCACCCCGACATTGAGCCGACGCGAAATGATCTCTATCAGATGATACATCATCTCCAGGTAGGAATAGCCTCCTGAAGGCGAGCTCGATTTCATGGGAATATCGCAGCTGGGAAAGCTTGTCATGGGACATCTAAAAAAAGCTAGTGAGCAGAACGCGTAGCAGTGACAAAACGGGCATCCAACATTCAGTACCTGTCGAAAGAAAGAGACGTCAGGGTGTCGTGCCACACGCAGGTCCACCAGAGCTGGCGCCGGGCCATCTCCGCAGACTCAACAGCGGGTGATGCGTTCTCGGATGAGCAGGGTCGATGCAGACCCAGCGACTGAGCGAGGCGGCACGTCATTCCCGTCAGGGTCCACGAGGCCTCGGCTTTCATATCGTTGAGGAGCACGAAGCCGATGAGAAGTAGGGCTTGAATTGAATCCAAAGAGGGCCTGGGAATTCAATCATTTTAATAAGAGGACGGCCGAGAAGACCAAGTTTGCGAGGGAAAGGAGAAGAAAGGGGCAGGGGGGCTTCCTGACCTTAGTAGAAAGTTGCCTAGGCGCAGGAAATGAAACGAGATTTGAATATATCGCTGCGAGTCCCTGGTGCGAACTTGATAGGATCTCTCGTGGTACTGGGATCCGACGGCTAAAACAGCGAAGAGGATGGCTAGCCACGAGGCCGTGACTGAGTATGGCGACTTGAGTGTATTCGGGGCAGTACGAGAACGGTCTTCCAGGTATAGCATCAGCTTGTACTCCAGTTCATCAATGTCGTAAACAAAGCCCCAGAAGGGCTGGGGAATCTCCTTGTAAATTTGGAAAAGTCTGGATCCGAGTCAGTAAGACGGCCAAGCCACAATGCCGGTGGCCGATGACGGGGCGAGACTCACTTGATGACTTGACTGTCAGACGGAAGCTCGGCCGAGATGTCACAGGCCAGGTAACGGAGGTGCTGCGAAGACATCAGGGGGAAAGGAGCCGAGGTGTCGAGGCCGAGGATAGACCGCAAATCGTGTCGGATTTCCACGTTGTCGCTGCGGCCGTCGGGGTACGACTGATCACGAAGCAGAACCGGAATGCTGTTTTGGCCGAGGTAGCGATCGCCGCCAGGCTCGGTGTTGTCCAAATTGGCTGGCAAGGCTGGCCCTGTCAGTGGCCAGTTTTGGGGTTGCGCGGCAGTGGAGCACCCGACTTACTGATGGATCGAGGCCAGCTATCCTGACGTTCGATCTTGTGGCCGTCGTCGCGGCCATGCTCCAAGGACTGAGTTCTCTTGCGAGGATACGCATTCTGGGTCAGAGCGGAAGCGTGCTTGTTCACCGCTGAGCGGTTTGGCTTGTAAGAGCACAGCCGGGCATGATCTCGCTTGACGCAGTTCTCGCAGGGTTGCTTGTTGTCGCATTTTACTTTGCGCTGACGACAGGGCCAGCATGCAGTGCCTAGTGGGACTGGCCTTAGGAAGTCGTACACAGACGAGACAGAAGACGTGTCGAAGCCACCGGCTGCCCCGTGCGCCGAGCCGTCGCCAAGGTCGGACTCACCATAGCGAACCTTGCGGTGGGAGTGGATGATGCGGCTGGCTTCCTCCGGCGTGAGCTGGTCCACGGGCACGATGTCCTCGGCTTCGGCACTGTCGGCCATGGTTCAGGCGGCGGGCAGCGCAACAGGCCGCCGCGGGCCTTCCACGACGGTCGGGCCGGTGGCTGGCGATGGCGAGCTGGTCAAGGGAGACACACCGGGCTGGGCAGTTGTCCGTCATCGACGCCGGACGCCGAGTAGCTCGAGGGGGGTAGGAAGTAAGAGGATGACGGAGCAGCTAAGTTGGCCTGGGTTGAAGGAAGCCCAGTGGGCACGAGGCCGAGAGAGCGTCCGGGAAGAAGTTCGGCTCATTGACTACGTATGACCGCTTCCGAGGGTGCGCCACCGACGACCGCCACCGACGAGGAGGGTTTGTGGTCAGAGAGGAAGGACCCCCCCGCCTGAACCGGTCCATCCTGGAGATTGGCAGTTGCTTTGCGCTCTCGGGTGTTGCCTCTTTCCCGCACTAGTGCTGCAGAGCCGTTCCGCCAGCGTCCCGCGGTGTCGATGAGCTAAACCGAATTGTCGACCTCGGCAAAACTACAATATCGTGGATGAGGCTTCGCAGCAGGACGCAAAGGTGGGCAGCGGTCGCAGAGCCAGGGGAAGGAGCGAATCACCGCCGTCTAATTACATGTCGCATTCGATGTCGCATTCGATGAGGCTGCTTCGCAGCTTTCCGGCTCCTTAGGAGCGTTTTCCCCCAGACCCTGACCCAATCTTGGTAATTTTCGCCCGTCTGCGTCGCTAGCGGACCCTCTGACTCGAACGAGGAGTTGTCCTGTCACTAGCCGGCCCGACAATCATCTACTCAGAGCTCCCAATTTCGCCAACCATCAAGACTCGGAGTTCCAGCCCATCCGCGCAATTAGTTGCACTTGAATGATGCGCAGGTTGCATCTGATTCCGGTCCGTGCCCCACGCTTGCTTGCTGTTCTTATACAGTGCCGGCACACTAGACCCACTTTGTGGTCACGTGTCCATACCTTCAGCCGCTCGGGCCACCTGACGTGCCGGCGCCCAACGTGAATCTGCCCAAGACAATCTCATCGCTGCGATGGACTTGGCGACAGGGTCAGATATTGAGAGGCATGCAAAGAAAAGACAAATGCGAAAGTATGGAGAAAGCCGTGCCAATCCTCTCGTCGTCGCTTGCAGGGCAAATTGCGGGTCACAAAAAGCTACCAGGAGAACAAAACTCCGACTGTCGCGCCAGCAGTTCATTGAAAAACAAATATTAAAAATAAAAGGCTGATCATCATTCAGGGTAGAGTTTCGTTGACATGAATCATCTCATTCGTTGCTCAGTTTCTTTATCATTGATAATGAGTGATGCGCCACCCTGCAGCTGCTGTTGCTTGTTCCGGAGGCGTTAGGTCTCCTTGATGAATACGTGAGGTTTATATGGAGTCGGATAGGTCGATTGCTGAAGAATCATCAGAAGATAATGCCCTCCAAGGCCATTGCACTCGGAAAAGGAATTCCTCTCCCCCACCGTTGCTGTCACTACACCTCGTGTTCTAAGCTCTTCACACCTGCAAAGTAGACCCCTCCGTGTCAACTGTTGATGATACTTTTGAAGACTAAGGGGGATCCTTCAACCTAAACAGGATATCAAACTGCACATGGAGCTCGTCTGGCTCTTCAACAGCTCCGAATGCAGGAGGTCCTTTTCACAAAGATAGTTCGAACCTGAGCCTGTGGCCTCGAATCCACGGGCTGGGGACGGTAACCCAGGATGGACTCATAAACGAATTCCCTGTTGTTGCCAGAGCTGCACCCCTAGGTTTGGCAGACGGGAGCCGTCGCGCTTAGGAACTGGCTTCGTGTCTCCTCATTCTTCGAATTAGATTCAGCGTCGCGTCTAACACGCTGCCTGCTCGACATTCACGAGCCGCTCCTTCGCCTTTTTTCTTGGGTAATGTGAGATTGGGCTTCGCCATTTCTTTCATTTCCTATGCAGGCCTCATCTGAGGTTTCCGTAATAATTTGCCACTAGCTTTTGTTTTGTTTTATTTTGTTCAATGAGCTGCCGGTACAACTGTCGGCACCAGTAGTTTTTTTGTGACCCGCAACTCGCCCTGCAAATGAACGACCACAGGAGTGGCGGGGTTTCCCCGTTACTTTCGCATTTGTCTTTTCCTTGCATGCCTACCAGTATCAACTCCTACCGCAAATACCATCAAGGTGTTAAGATTGTCCTCGACATATTCAGACTTGGCCCCGTCGATGCCACTATGTAAGCATGTCCCGAATCTTTTCCAATGTAAATGATTCGTTCGATCAAGGTGTGGATGTCATCAGCTATCTGCTAGCAGACTTGAGGGGCGTCATAGAGCCCTCTGTCGCGCCTTCGGTTGGCTCCAGACTGGTGATGAGGCACCGGAAGCACCCAAGTTGGCTGGCAGAGATTATCCGTAATGCACATGTCCGGATATCAATGCGTGGCGAGTGAAGACCAAGGCCTGACACAATAAAAACTTCAACAGAAGATTTGATTCGTTTCACCAACTAGCTTCAGTGCAGCGGATGGCTGCAGACTCTAAGTCAATAGATACGGCGACCCCTGTGTCGGTCAGCTGATGAGTCGTTACCAAGGCCTTCATTATAAGCTGGTCACACAAGCAGAACCAGCTTGTGGTTACCATTGCACATGAAGATGAGTGATGCAGAAACTCCCAAGACTATGACCAGCTGCCAACGGACCTTTTGTCACCGTCTTACCAACCATCCCTTTCCGATCGTTGCTTCCACAGCGTTCTACTCATGTTTTCCACCATTGATAGGCACGTGTTCATCAGCAATTTGTCGGTCGCTTCCTCGCTGTCAAGTGCGTTGCAGAACCAGTTCGATCAAGCGTAGCCAATCGCCATTGGCCCAGGTTTTCAGAATCTCTCTTTCATCCTGGCAGCGACCGTTCTCAGGTTTCCGTACACCTTGCTCGGCGGTTTGCCGAGAATCAAGCTAACGATGGACTCGCGTGCAACGTGAATATTCTTAAAACCTCCTAGAATGTGAATCTTGGAGTCTGCCAGCACAATTCTGGTCCGGCTAGCGTTTTCGATGGCAAATTTTGTCTTTCCATCCTTTCCGGCAATGCGCCCAATGGCACGAGGTTGACTGTCACCGTGCATAAGTCGGACGTCTTTGATCTCGAACGTCTCGATATACAGATCGTCCAGCCGTAACAAGGCAATGGCATCATTGACATCAAAGCCCAGGGTGAAGGCCTTGACGAAATCCTCACCCTTTTGCAGCGCGCCAGAATCCACTGTGTGCTTGGAGGTCCTTAATTCCACCGTCTTCCGCTTTATATTCATGCGACACTGTAGCTTGAGATGGTCCACCAGCGGAGGGTAGATTGAGGTCCACGCGTGCTTGAGGGGGGTCATGCGGTGTGGCGGTACGGGAATCTTGCGGGTTTCGACTCTTGAGATGGGATTCTGTTGGTATTCAGCTTTAAAATTGATCCCACAGCAAGGCCTGTCTGAGCTTCGGGATGGCATACGAAGTCCTTTGTGGGTGCAAACCGGGGCCGACCTTCCTCGTCGATGGCCATGGCATCGTCGACGGCTTCTAAAACTTGATCAGGCGCCACTGAAGTTTTCATCATGGTGGAAGATTCGGGCATTGCGAGAAGAAATTCTTCATTTTTTTCTGCTCCTGGCGTCAGACTATGCCGCTGAAATAAATCTCAGGGAGTATTCTGATTACCTTGAAGTGCCTCCGGAGTGGATGGCACCGCCTCTTCTGCCCTCTTCAGAGCAGTGGGAGCTGGCATGTTGGCGACGTGTTCTAACCACTTGTAAAAAAAATCCGGGCTAAGATATTGCGATCTCCTCTGATTTAATCATTGAAACTCGTAAGCTGGGTTGCTTTCAGTGTCTTGGCGATCAAAGCGGCTCGGTGAGGCTCGCTCGGCAAGATGGGGAAATTCTTGTGTGCGCTTATCAATACTTATCCATTGGTCGAATCTCTCAACCTAAGTCGGCTTGCTCCTGGTAGTGCGTCATAAACTTTGATTTTCTTTCAGGCAAAGTCGTGGGCCGACCCGGTTTTGATCCTGCCGGTTTCTCAAGCTCATCAGTTTTCTCTTGTTTCATCGGCGCCAGGGCCTTGTCTCCGGCGAGCCGACGCCATGAGCTGATAAAAATCATGTCAAAAAGCTTTTCTCGGCTGAATGGAAGCCGATTTCGTTCGTCGCCCCGGCCGCCTTGGATCTTTGGCGCATCCGCTCCGCCCAATGCCCCGGGACTCGCTTCGCTTTTCCAAACGCGCCCGATGCCTGGCCCGTTTGTAGTGTCCATGAAATGGCATAGGTACTACAGTTTCTCTAGGGTCTTATCGGCTCACCTTTGGAGGCGGGCTGAACCGCCGTGGCTCCTACAGTACCGGACCTATGGCTCGCCCACCGACCATACGAATTCTTCTATCACGCAGCGAAGAGCGTCGAATAGTCCAGCTCAAACCAATCGAACTCCCGATACCGATCCTCCTACCGATCCAGGTCTGTCAGTAGCTAAGGATGGCGATTCCAAGTCTATCGCTTCGTCTGTGACCAAGTATCTGCATCTACCCAAGATGCCACATCGTCCAACCAAGGAGGAACTTCTGGCAGCCACAAACAGCTTTTGGAAAAGAGTCGGGGTGCGGTTTAAGTGGATGTCCATCAGGAGCATGCGGCCGTGGAATGCTGACGAGTGGGGGGCTTTTGTCTCCTGGTTCATGCTCGGGCACCTTGTATGGATCTTGGTAGGAACGACGACTTTTTTTTCGCTCGTCATTTTTTCTATCAACACTGTCCTCGCTCAAGGTACTATAGCCACTCTCTCAGCTGCAATAATAACGTGATCACCTGCTAATCGGCTTTTAGAAACCCTCGCCAAGTGGGTCGGTGATTATTTGACTCAATCTGCCGGTGTCACGGTCGTGTTCGAATCGGCCATCGTACCCAAATGGAGAAACGGTGTCATTGCTTTCCATAACGTATATGTCTCCCGACGGCCGGGCCAGGTCCAGTCATCCGTCAGCAAGGGCTCGTCTGACGCCGCCGCAGTGGCCGCAGCGGGTCGACAAGCCCAGGCAGACACCTCCGCCGCTCCTATTGACGATGGGAACTACACACAGTTTGACATGACTATAGCCAACGTCAACGTCACCCTGTCCTTCCTTAACTGGTGGAATGGCAAAGGCCTCCTCAAGGACGTCGAAGTGAATGGCGTCCGGGGGGTCGTAGACCGAACCTCGGTCCGTTGGTCACAGGAGCAGGCCGATCCGCGCTCGTACCGTCACCATCATGAACTTGGAGATTTTGAAATCGAATCGTTCAAACTGGAAGATCTCCTTTTGACAATACATCAGTCCGATGGATTCAGGCCTTTTTCGGTCAGCATCTACTCATGCGAACTACCTCAACTACGTAAGCAATGGCTGTTTTACGATTTTTTGTCGGCCGCTCACATGTCCGGCTCTTTCGACGGTTCCTTGTTCACCATACACCCGCGGCAAGTACATGGCTTTGCGTCGAGTCACGACAGAGCCAACTTGGCGGGCGCGAGGGAGCCCGACGCTTGGAAGAAGCTCAGCAGGCTTAGGATAGATGGGCTGAAGATTGACCATCTCAACCGTGGCGTCGAGGGGCCCTTTGGATGGATATACGAAGGCAATGTCGACATTGTGGCGGACGTCATGTTCCCGGCCGATAACGACGAGGGCATCACCAAGGTCATGACAGACTTTTATGACCAGCTGGAAGAGGCAGTCAAATTGAATCGCGCTCGACTACTCCGAAACAGTGCCGACACGATATCGACCCATCTCTCCGAGTCCAGCGGCAAGACTCCAGACTACCGGTGTCTTGGACCCGACAATGGTGGTGGTCCTGATGGGGACCCCAGCGAACAGGACCGCCGCTATCTCATCATGGACATGCGGATCCATCTCAATGACGTCAAGGCCGCCGTACCCCTCTTCACGCGAGACATGTCGTATGTCAACCAGGCGCTCGTTCGCCCCATCGTGGCATATATCAATGCCAAGAAGACGTACATCCCCATCAACTGCCGTATCATCAAACAACTCGGAGATTTTGACGGCAGTTGGAGCATCTTTGACTGCGGCCTCATGAGTGACGCTTCGGCCGAGACTTACGAGGCGTTTGCCAAGGACGTTGAGGACCAACAGAGCCGTGCTCGGCGCTTCAAAAAGGTCGGCTTCTGGACTCTTTCGCTCGCCGTGCATGCACTATTCATGGGCATGGCCGGTAACGTGGTTTGAACGGAATGGCCTTTTCTGCCCACCGTCGGCTTCCCTCTCTCGACTCCGGCTTTGTATTCTCTTCATTCTCAAGATCATCGCTTCTCTTGCCCTTGATGTTTGCGGCCCGAATGGGCAGAAGACGCGAGCACAGCGCGGTGTATCGGCGCTCGTCTTAACTGGAGAGGGCGGCGGGTGACGGATCGGTCCGACTTGGTCTTATGTAGTTCATTTAGGGGTCTTGCTTTGGGACGGCGTCGCGGCTCTTATGACTGTTCACGCTACGACTCTGTCTAGACGAAGACAGCCATGAAAATATGATACCCTGGCCAGAGCATACACCGAAATGAGTTCCTGCCGTGGCCAGCGGTATTCTCGAACCTGCTGCCTCCTGATCGATGGCAGTGTGGCGTCTTGTCCTGATCAGCTTTTGGCTCGCTAAGGATCGATCCGCACTCCCCCCTTCTCCCCCCGATCTAAGCCAAGCCGTGTAATCGCTATACAAAGGCCTCGGTTATGATTTCTGGAACAGAGAAGCGCCCGCCCATCACAAGCACTTCGGCATCCTGCCCTGCACCCGCATCAAACTCCGGAACTCGCCAACCTTGGCCGGCACACAAAGGGTGTCCTCCTTGCTGCCCACTCGGGGATACGGGGACCTGCTCGTGCGGAGAAGAAAAGCCTCCTGAACCACTTCTTCTGCCTGCTGGGCCGGCGCCGGGTCCATCTACGCGGCGGACCGCGGCAGCCGCATACTGGAACCCGCCGGGTGCTTGGTTTGGCAGATGGAGTCGTCGCATTGAGGAACTGGCTTCGTGTTTCCTCGCTCTCCGAGAAGATTCAGCGCCGCGTCTAGTACGCTTTCTACTCGGCCGGCACGAGCCGCCACCGGGCTGTTCGGCCGGCACGTGACCCTGAGGTCCATGCTGTGCGCCGGCATAACGCAAAACAGTACGGCATGTCCGAAGCACCCGAAAGTTGGAAAACGACAGGCCTCGGGGAGTTAAGTTGATCAGATTTTTCAGTATGCGTTCAAGTCGTCCATTTGATATGTCATCCCATTAGCCATTTTCAATCTCCGAATCCGTGCCCCAAGGCCCCTGCTATCTCGATGCTCTGAACCCCGCGGCCCTAGCTAGCTTATCGGTCCTGAAGGGGACGCCGTCTTGAGATGTCGACGATGGGTGCTTCACATTCGACGAAACCAATCGCGTCGGGCTTGCTCAGAAGGCGGACTTTTAGACAGGAGTGGCTTGGCTTGTAAAGAGGCCGCCAATAGGAGCCGTTGGTTCTCAGGGCAGTGACCTCAGATTCAAGCGATTTTGACCGTCTGGAAACGGCCGAAAGGCAAAGATCCGGTCACGTCGCTCATACAGCCGAGGGCTTCACATGAAGTCATTGCTGGGCTAGCGTCAGTACCGTAGCAGCCAAGCCAATATGCCACGGCAGATAGACACAAGAATCAACTCACTCGTCAAAAACGTCGTCATCATACGTGGCGAGGTCTGTGGCATTCGGGCGATTGGTGACAAGAGTCGTCTTCGTCTTGGCGGCCTTTGTTTTCTTGCCTCCCTTGTCGGCAGCCTTCTCCTCCTTCATCTTCTCATTGCTCAAGCGAGTGAGAGCGCTGGCAGCTTTCTTAATTTGCTCGCTCGACATGTCTTTGACAAGCTCCTTGACAAATTCTTCGAGAAATAGCCCATAGTGCGCCTTTTTGGAATTTCCGGCAATGATGGGACCGATGACAGTGCGCATCTGCTCAAATTGGTTCTTGGTCTGAGGATTGAAAAGGGGAAGTGCGGCCAGGTTGACAACATTGTTGGGATCTTTGGCATCGACAGCAACTGAGGTGCCGACGACGGGAACCTTACGACCACTATTTATTCCCACATTTCCGAGGAGGTCCTCGGCATGCCGAAGGTCAGCGTCCTGCTCAGTGCGACGCAGTCGATCGCGGCGCTCTGCTTCGGTTTCTTCCTCCTCAGACGAATCTTCCTCGTCGGCGGCGCGCTGGCGGGCGCGTTCGGACTGGTGTTCGGCGACGCGCTGAGACTTGGGTTTTTTGTTGGCGGCAGCCTCGGCAGCGGCCTTGGCCTTGGCCTCGGTAGCCTTGCGCTCGTTTTCGCGTTCTACCTCGGAATCGTCATCGGCGTCCCACGAGTCGATGACCTATGTCGAGCAAATCGAATCAGCAAGATGGGCTTGACCACTGGATGTGTTACGTCGTGCGCTCACATCGCCATCACCTTCTTCGTCGTGAAATTGACGTCGGCGGGCACCGGCCATGGGCGGGGATGACGGCGGGGTGCTAGAGTCATTTTGCTCGTCTTCTAGGGAGCGGAGATGGTCAGCAATACGGCAAACGGTGGTCTCAAAATCGACACAATGTTATCAGGCGAATAACGATTGGCATGCGAGTTGTCCACACATGAGGCGTGACTGTATGGGAAAGAGAAATGATTGCCTACCCCACTGTTTCGGAGGTGTCATGATGTCAGTAATTCGTTGACACAAGGTGAGTGCGATGCGGCGACAGTGATTTGCGTGCAACCAAGGCACCAGCCACAGGGTCAGTGGGGAAGCAAGAAGGCCTGACGCGAGCGAGGGCCGTCAGTGATTTGAAGGCGACAAGAGGGGAAAAAGAATACAGGAGAAGAGGATCCTGCGTATCTTGTAATTTGATTACCCGAAGAAGCAGCTAGGGAAAATAGGCCACGAGCTGGTTCAGCATTCGTTAGGGAGAATGTTAAGTTTTCGGCGACACAAGTTGAACTTTGCTGTATTAATCACTGCTGTGGCGATAGCCTCTTTAACTAGAATTTACTTTTATGCGAATATACCCGTAGTCCAAGTGAGGCCTTTTATCGCTGTCTGCGGGGAGCTTTAGTGTTTATCCGGATATTAGCTACTTGCCGCAAACACGAAGGCTTTGTCGCGTCGTAAACTAGTAGATAGCCGCAGTGCGATCAGAAATACGTAGACTCACGTCGGTACAAACAAGCCCCCAATAGGGGCAACTGTCACCGGAATATAAGTCAGTATCTGTCAGGCAACGAGAGCCAAGGTATCGGAGACAGTCCCCGAAAGAATTAGCAATGTCAGCCGAGCCTAGAATCCAGGACGGGATGCCGAAACCCTGGTATAGCGGGTAGGGGCCTCTTGAGCCCAGCGGCCGTCCACCGCAGTCTTGTAGATCAAGATCACAGCTCGCTTTGTCCTAGACACGCCTGCTTGGCATGAACGTCCACAGCCTCGCCTCTCGGGGAGTGATGACGCGTTGCGTGTCACATACAACGACTCAATCAAAGGGTCACGTGGACTACTGTTTTAAAAGAACTACTGTTCCCCCCTATCCGCACAGTAAATACGGACGCGTCCTACTTCGTAGTAGCCCTCCTCATCGTGGCCCCTTAATTTATCCATCATTTTAACTCAAATTTTCGTGAAAATTGAATCATGGAGCCTTCTAACTTTAACTATGATGATGCTCTCAAGCGCGGTTGAGAAAGTGCGAAATGGTGCCAAATTGCAGCTGTATGCCAGGAACTTAAAGTCCCGGTGTCGACAGTCTGCGATAGAGTTCGTCGTGTAACCACGCGACAACAAGCTCAGCAAAAGAGTCAAAGGTCATCACAGGAACAGGAGCAAAAATTTATTGATTGGATTCTTGCAGAAGAAAGCGCCGGTCGGGCGCCAACACTGCGTGATATTCGCCAATTTGCAGAGCTAGTCGTAAGGTTAGCGCAAGGAAGCAACAAATCGTCAATCGGGCGCCAGTGGGTCGAGCGCTTCATTGCGCATCACAATGAGATCAAGACCAAGGTGGGCCGTGGCTTTAATCTCAACCGAAGCCCCGATGCCACGGAATCCGGTCTCGGCACTTTTTTCGACGTCTTCACGCCTTGATTAAGAAGAGATCCATTGGCTCGAGTCGCATCTACAATGCTGATGAGACTGGACTCGTGGAAGGGCACACGAAGGCAGGAGAAGTGGTCGGCAGCTCTCTGACGAAGCAATCAATCAAGACCTCATCCAAGACTCGTGAGTGGGCAACGATTCTTGAGTGTGTGAGCGCCACAGGTCACCGGATCAAGCCGTGCGTGGTTCTTAGCGGCACGAGCCTTCAAGGGCAATGGCTTCCCCAGAATTTTCCGTCCTGGGCTTTCGAGGCTAGCCCAAGCGGCTGGGCGAGCCAGGAAATCAACCTAACATGGTTTAGGGATGAGTTTCTTGTGGAGACGATGCTGCTGGACCGGTGGTTTTGGCGCCTCTTGATCATCGATAGCGCGAGGACTCATGTCGGTGTGGACTTGATGCATCTGGCCTGGAAGAACAAAGTACAGTTCCCTTCCCTTCCATCACACTCTTCGCATTTTATTCAACCCCAGGATGTTGGCTTTTTTTTCCAGCGTTGAAGACGAAGTATCGCCAGCAGCTCCCTGGCTTCTATCATGCTACAAGTCGGGCGCGCCTCAGCTCGATTTGACAAGACCTGGAACGCCTGAGGTCAATAGCTTCTACACAAGCGATGCCTGCCGCACGCCATGTGGCTCTACAGTGGGTCACTTTTAATTCCGAGCAACGCCAAGTAGGG
>KB853356.1:310-11991 GCA_000372705.1 Cerataphis brasiliensis yeast-like symbiont
CGTTGGAAAACTATCGAGGCCATCGCGGCAGCTTCCACAACTTGAGCCTTGTGGCCTTGCACGGAAGCGTCCCGTCCCAATCAGCCGTTTTACGCCTTCCCCGACATGCACTATCTGGTCTCAACGAAGCTTGGCAGCCGGCGCACCCAAGAAGCAGCCCGAGCGGAAGCAGCAGGCCTGGACCGGCTGGACCGTCCCGTCGGCCTTTGGCATGCAGTTTTCAGTTAGCGGATACCTTGGCGCCGTCATGCCGCTCGCTCGCTGCAGGGAGGAGGAGTCGCCCGGGACAGCCTTTCCCCTCCCCGGAGCGCCTATCATCGCCGCACTTCCGGCCGCCGTCGTGGTCTCGTGCGTCTCGTCCGCGTCTCGGGCGCAGAAGCGGGCGGTTCTGGCTCCAGGACGGTGCCACGCACCTGGCCCAGGATGCCCGCGTCACGCCCACGCCGCTTGGCTCTGGAGATGCACGTCGACATCCGGTCGGTCCAGCAGCTAATCAGCCCCCCCTCCCCCCTCCCTCTCTGCTGGCCGGCCTGGCTGGGCTGAGCAAGGGCCCATGAGAGTGGAGCGGCGGCGTAACCTAAACGCTGCTGGTTCGTGCGCTGGCAAGATGCGCATGCAGTGCCCTGGGGCTGGAGGCCTGGCTCTGCACGGATGGGGGGATATGGCTGGCCAGTACGCATCTTAATAGTCCAAGCTTGCTGGGTCCCCATCCGCCCTTGTCAAGCATGTCTGTCTCCCGCCCTCGCGCGCGGCGCCACCATGCCGAGCAGCGGCCCGTGTGCGTAACCCAGATCGCTTCGCCACCTGAGCTGACCTCCTTAACGTTTCATCGCCCCAGCCTTCCCCCTCCCCCTTCCGACGCTGGGCGGCGCGGCGCACGAGACACGACTGGCCTTGCTGGTTGGACGCCCAGAGCCGGGCCAGTGTTCAGCCCCCCTCCCGTGTTCTGCCGCAGGGCCTGTCTCGTCTCCAAGGCACCAGCCAGAAGACCAGAATATTCTTCCCCCTCCCGAGCTTAGCATCCCGGCCGCCCGCCCCCCTGGAACCCGCCGCCGCCGCAGCAGGCCGTGCCCTTCAAGGGTCCTGGTGCGCCAGACGAAGCTCCCGAGCCGTGCGGTCGATGAACTCTCTGGCCTGCCAAAGGTCCTTGTCCATGTGCATAAACGGGTGCGGCACGCCGGGGAAGCGCCTCAGCGTCACTTCGACGCCGTTTTGAGCCAACAGCTGCCCGTAGCGCTCTCCTTCGTCGCGCAAGGGGTCGGCCCCCGCCGTGTAGATGATCGTCTTGGCCAGCCCCGTGAAGCTGGGCGCCTTGAGCAGGTTGGCAAGCCAGCCCATGCTCTCCCGAGCCGCCTCGCGCTCCGCCCTGCAGGCTGGCAGCGACGACCACTTGAGCTTGTCGAACCAGGCCAGCCGTCCCCAGTTCAGCGTCGGCGCCATCGCGTTCTCCTGCATCGATGGGAAGGGCGAGTCGGCTGCCGACTCGTACTGCGACAGGTCGTCGATCGCCGGCGTGCCCACCGCAACCACCCGCAGCGGAATCGCTCCGTCACGCGCCAGGTGAGCCAGTGCGAGGGCAATGCTGCCGCCGGCTGACACGCCGCCCAGCGAGATGCTGTCCGGCTTGATGTTGAAGCGCGACGCGCCGTGCGCGTGGACATGCCGCAGCGCTGCAAAGCTGTCCGTGATGCCCGTCGGGAACGCGTGCTCGGGCACCAGCCGGTAGGCCACGTCGATGACGACAACGCCCGCCTTGCTGCACAGGTGCCGGCACAGGTGCGCCTCCGTGTCCAGGTCCCCGAGCCCCCAGCCACCGCCGTGGAAGTCGATGTGGACGGGCCAGGGGCCGTCACCGCATGCCGGCTCGTACACTCTCACGTCCAGATTCGCGCCCGACCCGTCGTCGACCGGCACCTGGTCGTCGTAGACGCGGCCGACCTCGGGCGCCGCCCCCGTCGCGTAGCTGTACAGCACCGAGTACTTGGACCGCAGCTCGGCGAGATCGATGGGCTTGAGCGGCCTCTTGGCCACGTGCTCGTCGTAGAGCTTCTCGAACGCTGGGTCCAGTTTGCCACTCATGGACGGGTGAATCGGCTGCAAGGCCTCGTGGGCGCCGCCCTCGCGAGCTGCCATGGGCGATGCGGCCAGTGACGGCGAGCGGTGGCGAGAAGTCGTCGGATCGAGAGGCCTAATGACCGCCGCTTGACCACGATATGTGGCCACCCGAGGCCGCGATACGATTTGCAAGGGGAAAAATGAAAAAAAGTGTACCGAGAACCCCAGGACCCCGACGCTTTCATCAGCCCAGCAGCTAAACTTTGCTTCTCGACCAGACCTAGCGGCCGGAGAAATGCGTACAGGTCCCTGAATCCATGCAACTCGGGCCATGAAATCGCGCGCATTGCTAGCTTCTATCAGCAATGCAGAGCGACTGCCACAGTTTTTTTTTTTTTCAAAAAAATCATATTCATCCGGACATTTGACGCCTTATTGCGCTACACTTGCCCGCTTTTCCGCCATCTTTTCCGATGGTGCCCGAATATACTCCTTCCCCCTCCTCCCTGGCGCTTGAGGCACAAGGGGTCCCCTTGACCGTGGGCCGAGTGAAGCTGCGTATTTGCCAATCCTTCCACTACGACGCCCAAGTTGATAGATTGGAAAATGCGCTATCCGAGGTGGAGTAGCTCTGGAGTATCTAGTTGTGCACAACGGTTGGCCTCGGCCAGGCTTGAGCAAGTGATAGGGGTACTAAGTGTGGATTGATTGCTGTGATGAAACAAGGATATCGTGAGCGCGTCAGATGATGGTTGTGTGGAGCACATACTGCTTCGGAAGACATGACGCAAAAACTGCCCAGGGATGCTTATGTTTTGGTGGCATTCATCGGCAACCCCATCACTAACTCGGTCATACCGACCATTAGGTTTTTCTTCCTCCAGCTCATTCTTACGCAAAATGTATTAGCCCCATTATCGCTGATGAACGGCCCACGCGGCCACCTATCGCTCCTACGAGCGCCTTGTAACTATCTCGTGCGACGTCCTATTAAAAAGACCCCATAACATCTCCTATCTCAGAAGTGGCTGAGTCGCTGTTGTTCATAGCGATTCATTGGCATGAATTGATGCTTCTCTGCAAGGCGACAGTGATTGCTGCCGCAAGGAGCGAGAGTGTGAGCCTCGTTGTCCTCTCGCAGCGGCTTGACGTGAATAATTTTCGTCGCATCGTCTACCGATGCTGTAACCGTATACTGCATCGTTGTCGCGAAAGACCAGACGCTCCTCTCGGCGTCTGAGTCATTTTAAGGCAGAGAAACACTGGCGAATTCGATTTGAGAATCGAACCTATTTTTTTTTTCTTGGCCAGATTCTCTAATATTTGTGTTCCATTGATGGAAGAGTCGGTACAGAGTGAAGACCACTCAACCTCAGCTTCTCGATTCCCACGTGACTCCCGCCTGGCACCGGATTCTTTCTTCGATCAAGAAAGAGTATGATGAACCTGAAAATGACGCAGATGATGGAGAGGCATGATGACAAATCCATTTTCTTATCAACTGAACTCCATAAATTTGATCGCCTCCAATGATGGGATTCATCACCAAACAATCAATTGACACAGACGATCAGATATATGCGCAAAAACTCAACGGCGCTTTTTGTTGGATCATGTCCCAGCTCAGCCCCAACGAGTAGCAATCAGGTAGCAAACAGTGTCAGACATTGATGGTGCATGGAGGATCAATTTTTTCCGTTATCCTCTACTTCTCATGCCACTCAATGCGGTTGAACTGCCTTACAAAATTGAACACAATCTCCGTCATCTAATCGCAAGTCCTAGAAAGCTGCGGTCGGGACTTATGCCGTAGGAAATGCCAAGGATCATCACCAGTTGGCAATCGGTGATCGGAATGCTCTGGTCTTGGGGTTCGCCAAGACATTTTGGTCGGACCGCTTGTCGGGCCTGTCCGACCTGAAACCACCCAATATGAGGGTGTAGACGGGAATTTTGAAGTTTCTTGGACTCTGCTTGGCCTCAAGTTCGTAGGTACAGCTTCAAAACGAGGAGCAGCTGGACGGTGGCTCTGCAAAAGTGGGATCCAGCCAGGAGCCCCCTTGGTTTGTTTGCTAGGCAAGTGTTCCATGCTGAAGCTTCATTCACGCAACGCCTGTTCGTATCTTGCTTTAGTAAATAACGAACCCTAGGTCAAATTGCTGATCTATTGTTTCCCAATGACAGACTCGGGACCCAAACTACATCGTCAGAGAGGCCAAGGCAACTACTCTACCTCTATAGCGAGAGCGTTAATCGAGCTGTCAATGAACCAGCCACGTTAAGCCACCCGACCATCTCGCATTCTGATCCAGCCTCTGTCCCAAGCAGCACAATTTATAGATTCAAGTTACTTGGCTGATAGATTCCACTGAGGCGCTAAGGACTCGTTAGACGATCTGGCCAGGGCCAGGGCCAGGGTCAAGCGGGCCGCTATCCGGCGCGACCATCAATGACAACGTCGTGCCGGACCCCTTCCATCAGGTGTCTTATAAATATATCCATGTGTTTTGTTTTCGCGCCAGTTTCTTCGGGCTAACCGGGAAAGTAGATGCGAGTCGACATCGACAGCAGCCGAGCAGGTTTCTAGATAGTGGCCAGATAACCAAAGAAGGGGACGACATTATTAGACCAGCTTTCAGAACTCGGCGTTGACAACGAGGACTTGTTCAACCGGCTACTTTCCCCCGTTCGACCGCGCCGCTACCTTGAAAAATTAGGGGCGAATTGTGACTCTGATGTCAGAAACAAATGCGATAACTCGTGTATGAGAACCCTGCTCGTAATCGCTTGCAGCAGCCGTCTGCGCAGCCAAAACGCGGCCACTGCGGCCCTGCCCTTGGTGCGAAAGGGTGGCCGAGACGGCCGGGAAGGCATTGATTGCTCGTGTCCATGTCCATGTGAACATGACGTTTGTGCGGGAACAACAGTACAAGTGCCGGGAGCATGAGGCTCACTTACTCCGCCAAGTAAACTTGGCATACAACCAGCTTCCAATTCTGCCGCGCGAGTTGAACACCAAGTTGCTGCGTGCCGCCAACACATCGTCACAGGCCAATCTCAGCCGAAACCCGCACAAGATTGGCCATCGACCTACGTAACTCTGCTTGGTGCTACCCTCGACAGAAACAACACTTAACAAGGCACAGTTGAATGTATTATTGTATATGCTGTACTGAGTATTCCATGATTGCTTGACTGTTGGCCATACTTGCAGCCCTAGGCGGATTGTACGCCTTGCACCGCAGCCCCAAAGGCCAAAGTGCAAGACGTAGCGCAGTAGAATGATTGGTAGCTGTTTGCAGCGGTAGAGTGACTGTCAATGGGTTGCTGTTGCAGGGTGACCCCAAACCTTAACTTCTGCCTGAAAAAGGCCTCGTGGCTGCCGTTGTAGCAAGTGAAGGTCTTGCCCGTTAATTTTTTCCCTATTTTCATCGCATCTGATGAACTGATCGATCTCGTTTGGCGTGTGACCATGTCCATCGCCAAGATCATAAGGTCAGCAGCGTGATCAGCGAGATTGCCTTCTCGATCGCGAATAGCTTGATTCTGCAAACGTCAAGTTCCTCACAGTTTATCGAGATAATGGTAGCGATATTCATCGCGCTCTTGATGCGCTCATCTTGCAATAAGTTTGGCAACGCGAGGCGTGCTTCACCCAAGTCCTTTGAGTGCGGTACAGGGTCTTGATGGGGGCCAAGGAGTGTTGTGTGCGTTTCACCAGGACGTTGGAGATTAAATATAGCACAAGAGATGTGGTATCTGAAGCGAAAAGACTACGCGTGCATTTCTTACGATGCCAGCAATGAATACACCTTCAACACTGCGTTGGTGGGCGGTAAGCTGATCAAGTAGCAAAAGCATCTTTCGCCTGGCTATCTGCCGATCAAACATAATGCGAATCTTCGTTAAGGATCGAGCTCGTCATCCAAGCGGTTTCATTATGGCGATATGAGGCAGAAGCATCCGAGATGTGATAATGCAAGCCTCTCTACAAGCTGTGCACTATAGAATTAAGGCCTCAATGCAAACGCTATGATAGCCCCTTTGCCTGAGTAGAGAGCCAAAAGCAAACTCGGGAAACTAATAAAGTCGGTCCTGAGACTGGTCTCAAATCCAAGCCACCAGTTGCCAGCAGTATCTCAGCTTGATCTATTTAAAGCAGGGAATAATCGAGCCTGTCTGACCGGTCCGACCATGGTATGGGGAAATCATGAGACCAGGCCAAGTCTTGGCGGTCTTGACCAAACTGAGGCCAAGACAGACCAGACCATTCCAAACACTGTCAACTCTCCATGGACAAAACATTACGCCAAGGCCACTCTATTCGCATCGGTTGATTTGCCTAGCAGTTTTTTCTAAATGGCCAAACGAGAGTAAGATATTACTTAGTAGCCTCTCGATTTGTTCAAACAAAAATAAACGTTGCTGCTTGGTTCCCAGTACGGAGGAAAATTTATGAAAGGTGATGAAGATTCCCCTCGATCGCCTTCCTCTACTCCGGTAGAAGGAACGTAGCTTTTATATACACAAGGGGTATGAAGATGGTGTCAAGGCGACAGGGGCAAAGCCAGCCGCGTCTTGTGCCACGATAACTGTGAGGATCCAAGCATTTACCTCGTAACCTGCTCTCTGCAGCAAGGCCCGCGACGCTATAGATGGATATCGATTGGTCCTAGTACCCTTTTGGTCCATATGGCTGTGAATGCCTTAGGCACAAAGGGCGCCAAAGGGTGGAGGCGTAATGTCTTTCTGCTAGTTAATTATGCCAAATTCGTTGGAGGAAGGAGGCCTAAAGCCTCAGCTCGTGACATGTTTTTATCACCTGCGAAAAATGAGGGATCACAAAGTCCTCTATGTAACTTGGGGGAAGGACCTACAGAAATGTTATTCAAGGCTAAACGTCAGAGTAACCAGCAACTTTGCAAGCGGCGCTATCAAAATACTCCGCGTACTGTTTGAGAATAATATCGAACCTAAATGCTTGAATTGGTTACTGGTTGTTATACCAAAAACAACGCGTTGAAGTTCAATCGGCACTGCGTTGCTCCGGCGCGCTTTAGTGGGGAGTTGGTGGGGAATGGCTTACCTTATCTCGGGGTTGAGCAGTGTTCTTGATGCGGTTCCTCGGCTCCAACAGCCAGTTGGGACATCCGGTCTAACGTATCCAACAACAGACATCCAGCGGTGTGGCAGTAATGCAGCATCACGTCGACCCTGCTCGTCCTCGCTACCGCGTACATCTCGGGGAAAAAGCGTGCCCATGAAGTTTGCCCACGACTTCAAGGACATCTTGGCCAGCCAAGGTCTGTGAGCTATTACCGCCGGGCTGAGCGCCGCGCCATCCCCCCCTGCTGCGTCATCTTGGCCGCGTCCGTCCTTTTTAAGTGCTGACTGACTGGTCTGCGCATTTCACAGACTTTCCTGCTCACTGGGTGAAGCAAGCCATTCCTTACTGCCAGCTCAAGAAATGTCTCAAGAAGATCCAGCGTGAGCTGCAGGATCTGGGTCTGGACTCAGATACCCTACGCGCTCTACTCGATCACAACAACGCCTCCCCTGTCGCACTTCGATACAAGCTCAGAGGTTCGCGGTAACCCTAGCGCTTGTGGGTGAAACGGTTTTCCCCTGACTGACGACGCGTTGTGGCGAAATCAGCGGCCTCTGATTCAAGCCTCGTGCGCCCCAAGCTCATGGTCCATATTCACATGCAGGATGGTGTTGCCGTAGAGGCCTCCCTGGCACCTACGTCGCTTCGTTTTTTTCAGCGCATAGCCACGGAGCGGGACCCCTATCGTCCACTTCTGGAGCCTGTTTCATCGTATCCGCGATCTCATTTTGCTCTTTTCTATGATTTATCAGACTCTGAACCGTCCCAGAGCACCGGCGCGCTTCCCATGCATGCGAGTTTTCTTTCCGGCGTGGCATGCGAGACCATCGAAATACCCTTGGTGTTTGACAGCGAATTTTTCGACTTGCTGCAAGGTGATGTAAATAACCTAGGTGCTTTGCAAGCCGAGGAAGTCAAGAAGATGGCGGCAGAGGTCGCTGAGCTTGGTAAAGAAGTTTCTCAGGTATCCCGGCCCACTCGATTTGCCAAGAGCGACTTGGCTCGCTGGCGATACATCTTCGAACTATATCTGGATGCCGAAGTCTTCTTCGCAACGAATGAGCATGACCACGGGGCAAGGTCCAGTCAGAGAGCCCTGAAGCAACTGCAGTGGTTCCAGAACGAAGTTGATAAGAGATATCTTACCAGGAACTTTAAGCTGAGTGAAAGCAAGCTGGCCTTTTCTAAATTCCTCAAGCTGAATGCTTGCCTGTTGAAGAACCTTCAATTTCAGGAGATAAATAGGACGGCCGTTTTCAAAATTCTCAAAAGTAAGCTCCAGTGTGTTTTGTATGTATCGAGGCAGCAACGGCAGCTAAGTTGGGCTAGAGTTCGATAAGCGAACGTCGTTCGGCGTCTCTCAGACTTTCCCAGCCGTCATACAATCTGATGGGCTCTTATCGCGGAACATCGCCAAGGATGTGTGTGCTCAGATGTCGCAAGATTTGGTCTCCGTCGTCCCCCAACTCAACGATTACCTCTGCCCCATCTGCTGCTCGGTTGCGTACCGACCAGTTCGGTTGAGTTGCAAACACGTGTTTTGTATACGTTGCGTTGTCAAGATACAGCGTTTTCAGGAGAAACATTGCCCGTTGTGCCGGGCTGACGTGGTCATGGATGCATCGGCAGGTAACTGTTACGTCGTGCTTTGGCCCGTGTTTGCACCGCAACTTACCCTTTTTTTGGATCAGATAATCTTGACCACAAGCTGGAAAAGTACATGAAAAGGTACTTTCCTAAAGAAGTCAAAGAAAAGCAACGTGCAAACGAGATCGAGCGAGGCATAGAAGACTATGGGCCAGGCTATACACACCAGCAATGTTCAGTCATGTAAGAAACGCAAAACACCTTGTTCAGCTGGGAACTATGAGCGTCGACAGGTGTGAGGGACACCTAATTGCTGCAAAAGCCATGTGAGTTAGATATGCGCCAATGAATCCTACCACAAGAGTCTGACCGGGATCAAGGGGTGCACGGAATTAAGCCAGCGTGACATATTATGAGAACATGGCTCGCTTAGGGCGCTAGAGGGCATCCGGAATCAAATGCACGCCGCCCCATAATTGGGAGAGATGCCACAAAGGCTGATGAGGTGGAACGGGCGGAATACCGTCCGTCAAGCGAGCATCCGGGCTGGTTACCGTACGTAGAACGTGTCAAGCAAGATGCTATTCCCTGGATCGGTGCCGTCCCTTCTGAAAGGGGGAAGTACTGGATTATATATAATGCATGAGGAATTTCCGGTAGAAATGTCTGGTGAGAGATTCCTTTTGTTGTCCTCTACCAGCCCAGGGCAATCCTGATGTTTCCCACCCGTCCTTGCCCCAGCGCTCCATGGTTCTCGTAGCGGGAAATTCCCCTGGATACACCCGGGAGACTGTTCAAAGGTCCAGGTGAGTTCCATGATGGAGGCCGGCATTGTGGTGTTGTTTCATAACACTAGGCTTGCACTGAGAGTGGGTCAACAAGCCAACGATGCATCGACCCAGCGCCACACACGCACCCGGCCGGCTACTCCAGGAGCTAAACGGATTACAGGGGTATGTACCAACAGACGGAAGGCATAACCTAATACTTGCAGTGGGAGAAGCCAGTGGGAGCTGCTTCAAAGCGACGGGTAGGCTATTTCCTCTCCAGTAGTGAGAAATAGAGGCAGCTGATCGCTTGGGTGGTCTGTGGTCGTGGCCGTAGCCGGGCAGGCAATATCGCTGGAATCACGCTGGCCATCACGGGATATAGAGCATGAGCCCCTTTTTTGCCGTGATTACGGCGGAAACAGAGCGATTGGGATACTGTGAAGGGGATTATTGTGTCACAAGAACATCTTGAGCAGCGTACGACAGCATCGCACGTACGGCCGAGTCTGCCTGCATCCTCGGTTGCCTTGATGTATTCGACGACTTTTTTCAACGTCCCATGACGCCTGTCGCCTTGTACCTTCGTATTCCGCACGCCGGTGCGTCCGCTCGCCTGCTCGCATGATAGCATCTTTCTTTGCAGTGGAATACCTGTCGATCAGGTTCGTACCTTGACTCGTCCTAGGGTTTGATGGCGCATCAGGGAGAGCCGCAGTCTCGGTCTGATAGACTGTGCGCGCGTACGAAGCTACCTGGGGGCACAAGTGAACCAAGTAATTGACAAAAAGTGCCATGCTGGAAGACAATGAGCAAAGAACAAAAAAAAACTCCCGTTCCTGGGACTAATCTCCTGGGACTAATCTCCAGGGACGCCTTTACGTGCAAGGCAAAATCTCTCTTTGTCCCACATGGTCTGCTTCCGTGGACACATGACCGTCAGGCTTCAGGTAATGCGCGGCATCAACTGTCAAAGGTCAGGGTCGATGGGCAGCGAGAATCGATGGCGTCAGTTCGCACTCACGGCCGCATACTTGGGCGAGACGTAGAGCGCGTCGGCCTCGGCAACCACGGTCGGTTCCATGCCCGGTCCGTCAGGCAGCAACTCAATCCGGCCGCGGACCCAGGCCTTGCGCCCCTCGGCCCGAGTCGTCTCGGCGCGCAGCACCAGTATGCTGTTGGCCGGCGTGGGCTTACGGTAGCTGACGTTGAGGTAGGCCGTGACGCCGATATTATGCGGCAGCGCGCCGAAAGAAGTCCAGCCAAGGCCCTCGTCCAGTACCGTGGCCAGAAAGCCCCCGTGTACGAGGCCGGGGTGGCCGCACAGATCCGAGCCGACGTAAAAGATCGAGACCAGCGACTTGCCCGTCTCGGTGAAAGCCAGCGCCGGCACGGGCACCCGTCCTGGGCCGGCCAGCGCGCCGGCTGTCATGCTGTGTGCCCGATACTGCGCCGGCATCTTCATGTGCGGCCGCGATTCCGTCAGCTCGGGCCGCTTGCGCAGCTCCGCCACCAGCGGCAGCCCATCCAACATCTCTTGGACCCGTCGCGCCTCCTCGTCGCCTTCGGCGGCCGAGAACCGCTGCAGGCTCTCCTCGTCTGAAAAGAAGCCCAAGCCACGGGCCGTCAAGGCCTGCCAGGCCACAACCGCGCCCAGCGCGCCGCATGCGAGGCCGAATAAGGCGACGGAGAGTCTGTTGCGGAGCGCATTGCCAGCTGGCCTTGGTGCTGGACCCAATAGTTAAGCCTTGGAACCGCGGCCAGTCTGAGCCTTGTGCCGAGTCAGCGCTCACCTGAAGGTGGAGAGGCCGAATATTGTTGACGCTGCTGCCGAAGATGGACGCTCCAGCGGCTTCCTTCGACAGCCACGGGTTGAGATGCGACATGGCGACCCAAGCGCCGGTATAAAGAGGCATGGAGCATCATGGCGCGAACTGGATTGATAGGCCACGACGTGACCACGGTGTCGAAGTAGTTTCGCTACAACCTGGGCAGTACTGCTATATGACAAGTGGAACCAAACAAGGTTTATGTACCCTAGTTATCAGCGAAAGGGTAAAAACAGCCCCGGGGGCAGCGTTTGAGGGAGATGTAATCAATTCAGGTACCGCCCTAGACCATATTGTCAAAAGGGCTTGTGCCAAGTGGGCCTAAGGCGTGAGATT
>KB853364.1:11123-22166 GCA_000372705.1 Cerataphis brasiliensis yeast-like symbiont
CTAAGGCAAAACTCTAGAGAGCAGGCACGCCCATGCAGTAGAATAGAGAGAAATCATCACTCGTAGCACCTATTTTTCTATCACCCGCACTGCCGCATCAATGGGACTTTGAGCATAGTTGCCGGTGCTGTTAACGACGGATTCTGTGACCTGACTCTACCATCAAGATGTATGGCCATGGTGTTTCGTGGCGCCGATGTACGTACTTCGTATGACCGAACCACATAACTACAACGCGCTGTGGAGATGTCTACCACTTTTTACTTTCCAAAATAGGCTTTAATAGATACAGACAATGCGCACGCCCCAATGGGGTTTAAACACAAGGAGGATATAACCTGCGCACAGGGAGAATAAGGGGTCTACGAACCCTGTCCGTGTGTCTTTATGAAATACTTGTCCAATCCGTGCGCTCAAATCACTCTCAGACCCGTTCTTGTTAGAGTTTCCCTTCTCCCCACATACGGAATCACCACTAAGTATTTCATACTTCGTACTTCATACATGACGAAGCCATAGCCCTTTGGCCTCGCCCCTCACAGCCTAACCAAGCCACAACCGGCCCACTTTGTGTGGGCTGGATCAGGTGTGCTTGATAATCCTACTGAGAACCATTATTCACCCGTAGGCTGAATTTACGTTAATCTGAAGAATATTTTCCCACTATGAGGATTTGTATGTCCGGCCTCAAAACGAGGAGCAACTGGACGATGGCTCTGAAAAAATGGGGTCTAGCCAGGAACTCCCCTGGCTAATTTACTTGGCAAGTTCTCCGTAGTGAATTTATTCACGCAACGCCTTTTCACATCTTGCCTCAGTAAATAATGAGCCCTCAAGACGTGAAAGAGACTCGATGCGGATACGAAGAAGAGGGTCCTGTCCTTCTTTCCTCGGTACAGGTCAGCGGAAGGATCGCCTCAGTTTCATGGTTTGTGCCGTGTCAAGTTGATGATCCATCGGCATCGCTCGCCAGAGGAGCTGCTTACTGTTGGCGGACACAGCGGTTTGAGTCTTGTGGCAGCATACCAGTGCTGCTGGCAGCGACACCATTGCAATGAGGACGACCGCTACGAGGAAGTGAGAGCAAATGAGCTGCAAGCAGAGTGCGACGAGTTTGAACGAGAGGAGCACGAAGGGCCTGTTGTGGAGGATGATTGGCATGAACTTGCCCGTATGCTGCCAGATAATCCGCTGGAGGAAGCCGATGTCGACGTGAATTATGATTCGAGTTCCCACGTTGGGCGGTATACTGATAACGGTATTCTCCACGGCGACTTCTGGAAGCAACGCAAAGCCGAAAACCCCCGTCACCTTGATGTAGATCATCAGCCGCTGGAGGCTCGCAATTCCCTGAATCTGCAATGCCTAGTGTACGATACGGTGATGGGCTACTGTCTGACCCAGACCTGTTCACAGTTGCTACTCCATGTGGATAGTGGTGGTGGCACGGGCAAGTCGTGCCTCATCAATTTGCTCTCAGCGCACCTCCAAGCCGCTTCGGAGGTTGTCTTCAACACCAATGCGGCGAAGACGAGGAGGCATTTCGCACGGCCCTTGAGGAATTGCGACTGCACCAGTTATTCCAGGAGTCTTGGAGGCTCCTCTCCAGCCGTGTGCAGGCAAAGCTAGACGATCAGGAGGTTGCCAGGTTTGTCAATTCCCTACGAGTATACGCCACTAAAGACAGGCCACAGCCCCAATGCAAGGCGTGGCGCAGTAGATTATTTCACGATAGCAGTCAACGGGGCCATTTATGACCGAAACGCATATTACAGCTGCTCAATCCAAAGGTCCCTAACTCAGCTGAAGGAGGGAGCGTGATTCCAGGCTAAAAAGGATCCAATTCTAGCAGATGCCATTCCAAATCCTAATCCAGTTCTTAAGCCTGAATCTATACGGACTGGGTCTTTTATACTCCTGGGGAGTCCTATCAGTGTTTCCAGCAGGTCATCCTGACAGCACGTTTCTGTGTGGATTCCCAGAGACAAGCACAGATCGCGGTGACGGCGATGTCATTGGAGGAATGAAGGATTCACGAGTCTGTGTGTGCTCTGTATGCTTATCAATCTCTCGCAGATGAGGCGGTCAAATTCTTCAACAGGCAGCAAAAGCAGACTTGTACATGTGTCGTCCAAGGGACACCAACTACATGACACAACCATGCACAATAGTGCGTTTGTGGAGTAAGGGCAATAACAGCAACAATGAATGGGTAACGCATCGCAAAGCGAAAAAAATGCACAGGCCCAGGGCCGTAGGAGACGCTCGCTGGACGAGAACAAATACCATACACGTAGTTTAGTTCACGAAGACTAGAGGGAAAGTGTTCTTGGACGCCTGGACTAGCTAAAAGTAACGGGATCAAATAAGTAGGTCCGTCAGCTAAATATTCACTTCCGACTCGTTCCAGGCTGTTGCGACTCGCTCAACTCTGTCACTCCTCCCACTTATTATCACACCACCATCACTCCTTCACGCCTTCTTACAAAGGCTCGATGAGGCTGGCTGACTAGTTGCAACTCGCTTTATTTCATTTGTCACTTCCTAGTGGCGGACTCGCCGATGGCCCACTGGTTCAGCCATGGTCAGCTTGTAAGCCGCTAAACCGTCCTGCCTTGCCGCGCGTCTGACCTCGGATTTCACCCCCGGAAGGAGCTGAGCCACAGCGGGGGTCGCGACTTCATTCTACCGACCAACACCCCTAACTACCTAGAATGTAAAAACACTCGAATGCTGGTGCGCCGTTGCATCACATCCATATGCCGATTTGTAGACAGCATTTCTCTCTAGACTTGTTGCTCTCATCCTCAGCTCCCATCCTCATTCTAGTACTCCCTCCATCTTTTTCCTTGACACGACTTCGTCGTTGGCTCTGGCTTCAACCCTCACAAACTTCGTCTGCCTCGGACCGCGACGTAGCGGCCCAGCTTCGTTCCCTGTCCGCCGCCCGAACAGCTGCCTCACTATCGCCTCATGCCTCGGGGCCGTTTCCAATCACGCCATTTCTTGGGAGTATATCTCTGGCCGGGGAGCCGCCTCGAGGTGCCGCCGCCACGCTCGCCGCTCCTGCCTTATCTAGCTGTCGAGTATTTGCGCGCTGCCTGACTTCGCAATGGCCACAATCGACGAAAAATCCAAGCCGGAGAGCCCCGGAGGCGCCGCTCACGGACCTATTGAGCTACCTGCTCATATCACTGAGCGCCCTGAAGTTATCCAGCAGGCTGGGAATACGCTGACGGGCAAGCAAGAGCACTGTAGGCTCCCCGCCTCACTCCCCAAGCCCAGATGCCTGCTGACCTACTATGCTTGCCAGATCTCAAGCGTGAGCTGATGTCGCAGCAAGTTAAGTGGGAGATTGATGAGCTCAACTCTCCCACTGCGCTGCAACGCTTTGGTGCTCCATTCCGATCCGAACACGGCGAGGTGTCTCCGCAAGAGTCCGAACTGCCTATCCTTAGGTATATATTTGTCCATCATGTTCGCGACTTTCCATTTCTGGATAAGGCCAAGGAGAAGGAGTTCTGGCAGGACAAACTTCAAGTCGTACGTAAGCCCGCGCTCCTCGTCCTCGACGCCTGTATCCTCGCCTCATCCTGACCTGTTCTCGTAGTTTCTTGAGTCCTTTGCCGGCAAGCAAATATCATCGTCGGAAGATCGACTGGAGGAGACTAAACGCCGAAAGCTTGCCATAAAAGCTCAGAAACTAGTTGAGTTAATGATGGTCTCCGGGATCGGCACATCGTCCGGCTTCGAGGAACGCATACGCTTCTCCGAAATCGAATTGGTCGATAGTCACGCCATCGATACCGGCGTCATGCATACGATCCCTGAGGGTAACTACATCAACGGTTGGGATGTCAATGTCGCCGGAGCTCGTATTATTTCTGTCAAGCGTAACATTCGCCATCACCGACACGCTGAGTTCCTACTCCGCATTAAACGAAAAGGCGAGCTAGAGCATTTTGTTGGTCGTAGATACAGCGACTTTGCCAAGCTCGAGAAGAAACTGCGAACGGAGCTGCCTGGAAGAATTTTGCCGCCACTACCCAAGAAGGACAAGTCAAACTCGACGGCCTATGGCTTTTTTTCGGCACTAGCTACCAACAATGGCGACGCCTCAGATGCTTCGTCTATTTCCTCCGTTTCGACTCGCATGACCGCCTTCCCCTCGCAAGACTTCGACTCCCCTCCTTCTCTTCTGTCTCCGCGTGAAGGTAGGCCAGGTAGTAGAAAGCTGCTTCTCATCCGTCCTCTTCCGGACAGAGCTGACATATCCCCAGGCCCATTGACGCACCGTAGACCCGGCTCCATTGCCTCGACCAGATCAATACGCTCCAAATCCCCGCGCACGCCTGCCGAGGGCGGTCGTAGCCCCCAACAGGGAGAAGGTGTGGTGAGCACCCAAGCTCCTATTTCAAGCTTGAGAGACTCAAGAACATTGTTGCAGAAATACATGTTGTGGCGCGAGAGCTCCCGAGTCTCTCTGCGTGCCTGGCTTCGATCGCTGCTACATAAACCACAGGTGGCCAGCAGCGCGGCCATGCAGCAGTTTCTGAGCGGTGACCCCGTGACACCCACCGACGACGACGTGGAAGATATTGCGCGTCGCAAGGCTGTCGACGAGAAGCGCATAGAGGAGCAGAACAAATTCTATGAGATTGCCAGGCGCCGCGCGGCCGAGCTGAACGAGTATATGGAACAGTGGGTGCCCACGCATTCCGGTGATGGCTTCGAATACAGTTTGCTAAATTAGTGTAGGTTTCGACGAGATATTGTCGAGCGCAATGGCCTGACCATGCTCTTCAAAGAAATCAAGGACAAGGAGACGATCCAAGACTTGAGTATCCAGTATCGAAAGTTTGCCGAGTGGCTGCGAATCGAAGTTGCCGCCGTCCTATACCACCTCTTTCTTGCCGAAGACAATTCTCCGGAGATGTTTGCGCAGGCTAAGCGCATTCACTCACTCATCCCATACTCGGTTATCAAGAATATCATTCGCATTGCCAACCCGGCCGCCGTCATGTCAGGTATCCTGGATGTATTCCTCGCGCATCCTTTCGGAACTCGATCGCTGATGCAGCGCATTTTTTCCCTCACTCTCAATGACGGCATCAAGAGCTTTCAAAAGTCCATTGACAACTTGACAAGCAAAACTGGAGATTCAGTGTTCACGGAAAAGATCAAAAAGTACACGAACGCGGATGAAGACGTCAAAGCCAGTATTCGTGAAGAGGCCGAGAGCGAGCAAATAGACATCGTCGTTGCCATCCTGCGGTCAGACCAACTTGAACCGGAGCTGACAGGGGAACAGATTCAGCGGCTCTTCAATGCTTACGTTGCATTCACTAACGCCGTCGAGAATATCGACGACGAGCTCAAGCAGAGGGCGGTTCTGTTTTCCTATTTGAAACAACTCCTCAAGCTGTGCACACGGCAGCGTGATAAGGCTATGATGCTGCATTTGATCGAGGAACCCGTCACACTGCAACTACTCCGCGATCTGTTTACTATATTTTACGAGCCACTGGTGCGGGTATACAAATCGGCCAACTTTTACAGCAGCGTCACCGACTTTGCCGTCTTCATCGATGACATGATACAGGTACATCACGGCCTCCAATGCCCGGCCACGGAGAAACGCCACTGACGAGGATGAACAGGTCGTCGACAAGTGTCGAGAACAGGATGCCTCGGCGGACCCCAACCAGACGGTCCAGGCCTTTATCGACCTGTGTCAGCGACACGAAGACAACTTTTACAAGTTTGTTCACGAGGTGCATACCCACGACAACGGGCTCTTCCACCAGCTCATGGGATGGATCGAAGGGATCCTGGAATTCCTCCGCAAGGGGCCCAAGAACGGGACTCTCAACGTCAACGCTTTGTTTGAAGGGGGTGTCGGCGGAGGTACCCTCAACAAGGAGGTCGCAGTGCAAGAGATCAATGCACTGATAGCATGGCAAGAGGCGCGGAAGAAGTGGCACAATGACAAGACGCGACAGAAGATGGCTGCCGAGGGACAGCCTGGCGGCGCCATGGCAGGCCTGGGCATGAACTTCAACTCTGCCGATTTGGGGCTGAACGAACAAGACCTGCAAGAGATGGCGTATGACGACGCGTCAGAGTCGGAAGACGAGATGGAGAAGGAAGATGACATGGATCCCATCGAGGCAGAGCGTCGTAGAAGGGCCAAGAAACAGGATCGTCTGCGGCGAAATGCCGGGGAACCGACGAAACCGAGGGTATCCGAGATCTATAAGCTGAGGGAGAACTTCCTCATCATGTTGCGTCAGGTCTTGGCGGACTAGGTAGAGGCGGCGGAGCTTTTGGAGACTTGGCGACTGAATAGACGGGTGACGGTCGGGCGTCATCGCTAGTTTGGCAGTCGGGCGAGATCGATGAAAGATGGTACGAGAAAGGATCGACGCTTTGGGAAGGCGAACGATGGTTTTTCTGTGGCTGGCACACTTGGATTAGGCGACAGCAGATAGATATTCTATGTGGTGGCGGATTGTATCACCTGTGTGGATGATATCATTCTGCTCGTGGAGATGGCAATGTTTCCAGGTGTCCCCTCCATCCTGTCCGAGGTGCAGTAAACATTTGGTAACGAAGCACGTACAAGATGGATCCAGTTCTATGGTTCCCTCATGGATTACTACTAACTACATCTTCCGTAGGAGAGTTTAATGATTATTACATCGGCCCCCGATGCGCGATCCTTTAGCACGGGTGATACCTTGACCAGGACACAGAACGTAGCTACCTTAGATCAGCCTTCGATGAGGACGCCAACGGCGATTACAATGTTCTCAAAGTTGAGGAAGTTGACGAGGACTTGGAAGATGCGGATGCCTTGATTTGACGGTGTTTGTAGATGTGTACTTGCCACGAAGACGGATGCACTTGCGTATTAGGGGAGGAGAGTTACTTCCTATGCTGTATATTTTCTATGTGAAATCCACTTCTCCCATGTACCTCGAATTTACCGGTCAGCGAACTCTTCCCTGGTCAGGGGATCCCCCGTGCTCAATAAAGGTTCCAGGTTGACTGTGATGGTATTAACAACATAACGGGCACATGGTCATGAATGGCGCGTCGTGCTCCGACAGAACCACTTCATGCGAGCTGAATTGGTCCAGGTCGACTAGGGCGTTATGCGGCGAGCTTTGTTGGTCTGCTGTCACCTCACACCACGATCCACGGGTACTTGTCGTGAAGCCGACATGTAGCACGCCGCGCTCATCCCGAAGTTGATCGAAAACGACCCAAGAAACGCCTACATACGATTTGCCCTTGATTGCGTTCGAAACTTAAGCTTATGTAGAGTCGGCGAGGTCTGAGGGCACTTTTCATAAGCTGATTTAGTACTGCGTACATCTATTTGGCGGGCGCACAACCACCATTCAATCAATCTGGTCTATGGCCATTAGGCTACCTACTACCGCGCGAGCGGTTCTGCTAATGGGTGGCCCCTGATTGGCCGGATAGGCCGAGGAGCCGAGTGCTACGTGCCTGCCTCCCAAGACGTGCTCGGACACTGGCCCGTAGGGCCAGCCAGACCGATTTCCGTCCTCCATTAGTGTCCTTGTCACCTCATTCTCCGCCGGCGAGCTTTCCGTCAACGCCGTTCTTCTCGACAATGGCTTCCTGTCCGGCTCTGAGAAATCTATCCTCTTTCTTCCCTGTGCGTCTTGCGTCTGCTCCGGCCGAATTCACCCGCCCCCTGTCCCTTGCTGCCTGGCATCTTTTGGCCGCCACATTGCGTCCTCCCTCTCGGTCGTGCTGTCCACGTACTAATGCGTGCGATTGCAGTTATCGCGGCTGTCGAGGACCCAGGCAAGGCTCTTTTCGACCACTCGGCCGGTTGGTAGGTCTCTATCGAAGCAGCATGCTGGAGGCCATCCTTCCCAATGTCTGCTGACGGAGAGACGGCTAGCTCGTGTCGTTGCAAACGATCCGGTGCGGGCGAAAGACGCTTCGCCTTTCGTTAGCCACAAATATCCTGTCATCGTGCGCGCAAACCTGATTATGTCCAAGTTTGAATTCAACTACTTCCCCCCCTTTCCTGTCTCCTGACCCGTATACGTTCTTCGCAGGACCACGAGTATGATGCCATTGTCGTCGGCGCTGGCGGCTCAGGCCTACGCGCCGCCTTTGGCCTAGCCGAGGCCGGCTTCAACACAGCCTGCATCTCAAAGCTCTTCCCGACCCGGAGTCACACCGTTGCCGCTCAGGGTGGTATCAACGCCGCACTAGGCAACATGCATGAGGACGACTGGAGATGGCACATGTACGATACTGTCAAGGGCTCCGACTGGCTCGGAGACCAGGACGCCATTCACTATATGACCCGCGAGGCTCCTGCCTCCATCATCGAGCTTGAGCACTATGGCTGTCCGTTCTCACGCACCGAAGATGGGAAGATGTAAGTGTTTCAGCAATCGTTGAGCTCGGGACAGTACCAGCTGACATATTTCAAAAGCTACCAACGAGCTTTCGGTGGTCAATCACAGAAGTACGGCAAGGGCGGCCAAGCATACCGCTGCTGCGCTGCCGCTGATCGCACAGGTCACGCGCTCCTCCACACACTCTATGGCCAGTCGCTACGGCACAATACCAACTACTTTATCGAATATTTCGCCCTGGACCTGATTATGCAGGATGGCGAGTGCCGTGGCATCCTGGCTTATAACCAGGAGGACGGCACCTTGCATCGCTTCTTCGCCAACAACACCGTCCTGGCTACGGGCGGATATGGTCGTGCCTACTTCAGCTGCACATCGGCGCACACGTGCACTGGTGACGGTATGGCCATGGTCGCCCGTGCCGGCCTACCCAACCAGGATCTCGAATTCGTCCAGTTTCACCCTACAGGCATTTACGGCGCCGGCTGCCTTATCACCGAGGGTGCGCGCGGCGAGGGCGGCTATCTTTTAAACTCGGAGGGCGAGCGCTTCATGGAGCGATATGCGCCTACGGCTAAGGACTTAGCCTCGCGCGACGTCGTTTCCCGGTCGATGACGATGGAAATCCGCGATGGGCGAGGCGTCGGTGCCGAAAGGGATCACATCTTTCTGCAGCTGAGCCATCTGCCCGCCGAGGTGCTAGCCGAACGTCTGCCCGGAATTTCCGAGACGGCCGGCATCTTCGCCGGTGTCGATGTCCGGAAGCAGCCCATACCGGTGCTGCCGACCGTCCACTACAACATGGGCGGCATTCCGACTCGCTATACTGGGGAAGTGATTACTGTCGATGAAAAGGGCCAGGACAAGGTTGTTCCTGGTCTATTCGCTTGTGGCGAGGCTGCGTGCGTTTCTGTCCACGGAGCTAACCGGCTTGGTGCCAACTCTTTGTTGGATCTGGTCGTATTCGGCCGCGCCGTGTCACACACCATCCGCGATAACTTCAACCCTGGCGACAAGCTGAAGCCGGCGGCTGAAGACGCTGGCGCCGAGCATATCGAAGTGCTAGACAAGGTACGGACGTCGGAAGGACCCAAATCCACAGCCGAGATCCGATTGGCGATGCAGAAGGCCATGCAGACAGATGTCGGCGTCTTTCGAACCCAAGAGAGCTTGGACGAGGGCGTGCGCAAGATGGTGGAGATTGACAAAATGTACCACGACATCGGCATCAAGGACCGGAGCATGATTTGGAACTCTGATCTGTTTGAAACGCTCGAATTACGAAATCTGTTGACTTGCGCGTGAGTCTTGTTTCCGCGCCTCACCCAAAACTGACAGTTTCAAGGAGGGAGGGGCGGCTGACCTCGATGCTTCCAGTGTACAAACCGCCACGGCGGCGGCGGCCCGAAAAGAGTCGCGCGGTGCTCACGCACGCGAGGACTTTCCCGAGCGAGACGATCAGAACTGGATGAAACACACGCTCAGCTTTCAGAAAAAGCCCCATGAGAATGTAGACCTGACATACCGGAACGTCATTGCCACAACACTGGACGAGGCCGAGTGCAAGCCTGTGCCTCCCTTCAAGCGTGTATACTAAACCCTTGAATGGTACGGAGAGGACTGAAGTAGCATACACGAGGTGGAAGAGGGCTTCGGTTTATTGTACGAGAATGAGCACGGTCAACACGGATTCGTTTCCTATGTCGCGAGGCCCGCTTGAGTGTGTGGCTTGTCGGAGTTTTGGGGTCGGAAGAGACTCTAAGAAATGCTACGAAACGGCAAAGGCAGGACGAGCCAGGATGAGGCGTCTCGAGACAGACGTGGGAGACGCGTAAGCGGCTCTTAAGGAACAAACGTGCCATGCAATACAGTAGTTAAGCTTCGGATTCTGCTCCTAGAGCCAGCGGACGGCCGATTAGCCAGGTTTGCCCTTTCGTAGAGGCGGTATGGGTGGTGCGCCAAGTAGGTAGACCCACGAGTCTCGTCGTACGATCTCGGTCTCATGCGAAATGCCAATGGCGACGCCCCTCATCAGCAGCAAGTCAGGAGGGATGACGGGATTGGAAGGCGCGTTTCATGGGGTGCGTATCTACAGCGGCAGGTGTCGCAAGTGCAAATGATATCGACACGATCGGATCAGCAAAGGGATGAGGAAAGAGAGGGAAGAAGGGCAGGGATTTATCATCGGGCGAGAGGTTGTGGACGAGTGATGGACATGCGAGGTTGAAGTCAGCTTCAGATGGGGACACAGGAAATAAGAGGAAAGAATGACTTGTCGGTACAAGTTGAAGGGGTGGGAGACAGTCAGGCTCAACAATCAAGGAGTGGCGTTAGTTGTCTTGGTACAGTGTCATGAGTCTTGCCTTGATGGTTGTCAGCTGGCTTTTCAGGGTGGTAATGCGGTCACTGAGGCGCGCCATCTCCAAGTCTTTCTGCTTGAGAGCATTGCGAGCCGCGTCCCTGCCCAAGGTAAGGCCCTTGGCGCGGAGGTCAGAGAGTATTAGCAGCTGATGGACGGAGTTGAGTACCGCCTCGTCAACAGGCTGGCTGCGGAGGAGGCCCATAACCCGGAGGGTGACGTCGGCATCGTCCTTGCGCGGGCTGCGGCTGGTCTGAGCCTCGGGCGAGTCGAGCC
>KB853367.1:6429-20080 GCA_000372705.1 Cerataphis brasiliensis yeast-like symbiont
AGGCCCGCTTTCGGCCACTCGACTCCGCGGGACGCGCCATGTTCCCGACGCCTTGGGCCCGCCTCGATCTGTCGATTGTCCAAAGGGACCGACGTTGTTCTTGAGCCTCTCGTGCCCGCGCCGCGCCACTAAGCGCTTCCGAGATCCCCCCTTCCCCATCCAGAAGTATCTTTAAAGTAAACAAGCACAGGCCTGCCTGCTTGCTTGCCTGCCTGCCTGTCTCTTGCAGCTGCTTGAACATGCGCTGTATCCCGAAGAATCGCATCTCGTGTCTTGTCCGTGGCTCCTTTCCAAGCCCCCTTGCCATCACACAAAGGCCGCGTTCTGGGTCATCAATTGTCTTGCGCATCGACCCACCGTCTATCTGTCTGCCTTTGCCCGTGACCAAACCGCTGAGACCGGGCCTCCCCTCCCTTCCAACGTCTCCTCCGGTTCTTGCGACGCATCATCGATCCGTGCAAGTCGCCGTCTTGTCGCCAGCGGTCTCCGCCCGCCGCCTTCTTTCTGTTCATCCCACTGCCTTCCATGTCATGAGACAACAGAGAGCATGTCAACGACATCAAAAAGCTCACCAGGACCGCACTAATACACGGCCGTCCGATCCGACCCGATAAACCCCGAGCAGCATGGATGGCCAAATCCTGAAAAGAACGATACAAAGGGGAAACAGATCCAAGCGGAAGATTGCCCGCGCAGTGGGGGGCATTAGAGGGTTAGAAACAAAGTAGAAAGGAAATCCGCGAGACCAAGCCCGGTTTTTTGTATGGCCGGTCACGCAGCGACAGAGGAGCCTGCTGACCTCCAGAGTCGCTAATCGTGCGCGTTGAATAAATATCTGAGTTCGTTGACGTTGAGGCGTCCAATTTTCATACTCTCTGACTCGTCAAGTGCAGCCTCGACCATCTCTTTCTTGCGGTTCTGCAAATTAACGATGCGGTCCTCGACCGTTTCGCGGGTGAGGATGCGGTAGACGTCAACCTGACACATCTGCCCTATGCGGTGAGCGCGGTCCACGGCCTGCATCTCGATGTACGGATTCCAAAACGGATCCATGATGATGACGTTGCTCGCTGCCGTGAGGTTGAGGCCCGCATTACCCGCTCGCAGCGATACCAGCATCACGTTCACGTCTGGCTTGTCGCGAAAGTCTTTGGCTGCCTTGGCCCGCTCATCTCCTGACATGGTGCCATCGTACCGCTGCGGCCCGAGCGGGAGCTTTTCGTGCCAGATGGCCACCTCGAGCAAGTCCAGGAGCAAGGTCCATTGGGAAAAAACAATCGTCTTTTCCCCCTTCTCGTGGATCGTCCTCAAGAGCGTCATGCACTCGGTGACCTTGGCCGACGGCATCCATGTCTTGCGCAAATACCTCATGTACCGGCGGAAGGCCACCCGATTTTTCATCGCCTCGATGCGCAAGTTTCGCAGCATCGTTGCCTTGACTTCGGCACACTTCTTCTTGCCCTTGTCGTCCTTCTTCCGTGGCTCGCAAGTAGGCGACCGGGAAGGCTCGTTATGATCAATGTCGTCCTCTCCATAATCGATAAAGCCTCGCAGGTTTCCTTTCGAATCCACCTCTTCATCCTCGCGCTCTTCCTCACACTCGGAATCTTCATCGCTGTCTAAGCCTCCCATGTCAGATTCGGATTCGTTGACTATGGTTTCGGGCATATGAATCCTTCGAAAGGCCTCGTATGTGAAGCACTTCTTGACGTCAAACGGACTACGGCACACAGGACACTTGGTAGTGTCACTTTCGCGTCCGGCCTGCAGGTTTTTGGCTGAAGCATTCTCGACGAGGAGGGTAATGCAGCCCATACAGCTGTCGTGGCCGCATGGAACGAAGAACAACGGACATTGGACAGCGTCGAAGCAGATTGGACACTCGAAGGCTTCAATCGCCTTAATCCTTTGGATGGTGCCTTGGTCAAGTTCCTTGACGAGCTGAATTATGTCGTCCGGGTTGCCGGAGGTCGTGGCCTCGTCCAAGTCCAGGTTGAGATGTGGATGGCAGCATGCTTGCCGCATGCGCAGGAGAAGGACGAGGATATTGGAGTAGTTTTTTCCAAGCGTGCCTTCGCGCAGATATTTGCTAAACTGGACTTGAGACTTTTGCTCAAGCTGCTGGTAAAAGTGTTGCTCGTCCGGGGAAAGCTTGGCATAAACGACTTTCTCGACCTTGGGAGGCAGGACAAGAATTGGCTTTCCATCCAGCTTTGAATCCTTCTTGCGACGGAGCATGATGGCTTTAAGCAGAGCTCGCAGCCTATTCATGGCAACGCTTTTCGGATCGCCTTTGCGACCAAACAATCTTCCAAACGCCTGCGGATCGTCAACCTGTTTCAATGACAGCCATTAGATTGGGGGAGGGAGCTACCTGTCGAAACTGATCCCACGCGCAGTAAGGCTTGATGCGGAGAAAATGGACGAGCGAGAAAAGTTCCAGGACGCCATTCATCATGGGAGTGCCGGTGAGACACCATCTGTGGGTGGCCTTGAGTGTGTGGCATGCTCTCGCCGTCTTAGTATCTTTGTTCTTAATGCACTGTGCCTCATCGAGTATCACCCGATGGAAACTTGCTTTGGTCGGATGCAGCAAGGGGAACTTTAAGCCATAGACCCTATCATCCAAGTCGACATTTCGACCCGCGTGGTCCTCTCTGAACTTCTCGAGCCGCTTCAGCTCCTGAGCAATCATTCCGTATGTGGTCAGTACAACGTCATGCTTGAGCAGGTCTTCCGTCGAGGCTTTCTTGTTATGATAGACGAAGACTGCCATGCGGTGAGATAATTTAGTTTTTCTTTCCAGTTCCTCTTCCCACTGGCGTATGAGCGATAGTGGTCCGATGATCAATGTGGTCTTTCCCCACGTTAGCGGCTTCCCTGCGGTTTTGCCATAGACTTACCTTGGTTCGGGGGTTAGTGGGCGGCCTCGCCAGTATGAGAGCCATGGTGGAAATGGTCTTGCCGAGACCCATGTCGTCGGCCAGTATCCCCCCTTTATTCGTCCCTTCTTCCATCTTTTTCATCCATGCCACGGCAAGCTGTTGATGGGGATAGAGCGAGCTCTTCAGTCCTGGTGGTGTCCCATCTCGGTATTTGGCGGGAATGTCCATGTCCGGGCGAATGTTTTGGAGCAGGTCGTCGAGCTCTTTTTCGCTTACGTTTGGATCGTGATATGCGTAATCGAGAAAATTTGACAGCCTATCCGACAGCCTATTTCCGTCAGCATCGAGTTGAGTGGAGTAGTCGAACATGGAAGTTTTCTCGATTGTGTCGCCAAGGCCCATGCCACCCGAGCCGGGCAATATCGGAGCCTTCTGCCAGCTGAGAGTTCTAGGTACGGGCATCAACGAAGAGGGCTGGCCAGTCTGTTGTGATGGAAGAGCGTTGAAGGGCTTGCCATGTGGCGACATTGGGGCTCTATGGTCAAGCGAGGCGTATCCGTTGCCAGACCCGAAGACTCTAGTAGTTGGCATAGTGCCGTGAGGGATGGATGCGACGGCAGCGTCGTGGAGCGGCGTGACGGGAGGGCTAAGCCAGCTGGCGGGATCGAATGCCCCGGGCATAGCTCGCAAGTGCGAGCCGTACGGCGACGATGTTCCAGCCTGGGGTGGCTGCAAAGCGGGCAAAGTCCAATGTTGGTTCAAACCATTCAAATCGGGCATGGCAGGCGAGGGCGCGTTCGTGGTCGCAAAGAATCGGTTCGCGGGGCCTGAGGTCAGAGTGGACGCCGGTGGGAGGACGGGGTAGGGTGGTGATGCGCGACGGTCGCCTCTCAGAAGCGACATTTCGCCCCCGATTTTTCGCTCTTGCGCGCCTTGCCGGTGACTTCCATGCGGCAGGGAGGCCGGGATATGGCCGGCATCATCGCTGGCACGTCATCAGTGGCTGCGGAATGCTGGGTCGGAAAGACGGCCAACTTACCCGGTGAGGTCTATGACTTCAGGGAGGGTAAACGAAGAATTGCTGGAGAAGGAGTCCGCCGGGGCGGGTCGTCGCGACTTTGCCAGCCTGGAGGGGGTTCCTTCGTAGGGCGACCCAGGGCCACGTTTCCGACTAGGTAGAAAGGCCGATGCCGGGCTGCTCCAGACGTCGCTGCCAGTTTGCATTTGGGTGGGAGTTACAGCAGCCGGAGACTTGCGAAACCAGGTGCTAGGGTAATCGAGAGGCGGCATATGAGCTTGATGGCCTGCTGTCAGCGGGCATCAGACGGAAGAAGGCCAGCCGGGATGGGAAGGGGGGAGAAAGAGGAGGCTCCGCGAATGTTAGGCGGTGGGTATTAGGCCTCGCAAACGCAATTCGAAGTAGATATATGCAGGCAGAATCCGGAAAGGTGGCGTCCCGGACCTGGATAACAGGTGGTTGGCGCCCGCAGTAGCCGTTGGAGTCGAGGCCTCCCAGGCAGTGGAGGGCGAGGCGGACGAAGGGGCGAGGGAAGTGAGGGAGCGTGTTTTGCAAAGGGCAGGCAGTTGCAGGGCAAGGGACGCAACAGAGATAAAAGGGAAAATTGGGTGACACAAGGCGCGAGTGCTTACTTGGTGGTGTCGAGACCGACGGAGAGGGCGCCTTGTCTCGCGAGTCGATCCCCGTCTGTTCATCGTCAGCGTGGAAGGAGAAGCCTGGCAGCAGGCCAGCGGACTGCTGCTGTTCGTCGCTAGCGCGCCTTCGCATATCTAGAAGGCCCTCAAGCCTTGCAATCTCTTTCTGGGATTCGGCACGATCGCGCTCCACACCGTCATAGGTCTGATCCCGCAGCGACTCGAAGACGACCTTCTGAACGGTCAGCTCCTCGGCCAGTTGCTCGGCCAGCTCCTCAGCCAGCTCGCCGGCCAGGTCTTGACGCGGCTCTGCTGCAGATAGAGTGCCGAGCTCGTCTGGAGGCTCCGCCATGATGTCGTGTTCGGGGTCGAGCCCAAGCCAACGAGCGACAAGGCGCGAAGGGGAGGGCATGCGTGCTCGCCCCCGTCGCCTATGTCTCGAGCGAGAAAACGAGGCGGTCTTGTTCAAATGTGGATTTTCTTTTGCCCCTCAAAAACAGCAGAATGAAGCGAGTAGGGTGCCGAGAGGCGAAGATGGAATGCAGCGGCGCACCCAGTCGCACATCAGAGAATGAGCAGGAGTTGGCTCGAGAATGGCTGGTCGAGGCTCCTGTCTCCCAGCTGTTTTCTGGCTGAGCTATGCTTTGTATTGAGCTTCCGCTCCCCTCGGTGTCCTACTGCGCTTGTCGTAGCCGGTTCCGCCCTCGTCTTCGGAGCAGTGAAAGCAATCGGGTTTCTCGTGCGACCCGGCACTGTCGGTTCAAAGTTGCGCGTTGTTGGAGAACCGCGGATCAGAGAGGCCGATGAAGCTAAGGCAGTGTTGCATAAAAGTTTGGCTTCTGTCCCCCTTAGGTAAGGATAAACAAGGCTAAGCAGCCGCGTGTCAGGCGTCGCAGCTGGTGGCGGCTGACAGAGTGCACGATAGGATCAAGTACTAAACTGTACATGCTCTCGTCCTCTTTGCCAGAGTTAAGCCAGATACGGACACTTATGGCTCATGTTCATCTACCTGCGTTCCCAATGTCCATGTGCGTCCGCTATCCGACGTCTAGCACAAGGCCCAAACCCTTGACATCCGCTCACGCAGCGCTCGTTTCATACAATGCTGACGATGACGCAGACGGCATCTTCTGTCCGTTGCAGCCCCCATTGTGGCACAGATGCACGATAATTGAAGATGTCGAGGCATTTGTCGCCACACTCCTGCTTTATCTCCTCAAGCCAGCTAGCCACCAAAAGGCATTGCGATCCGATTCCAAGCCATTTGCCCAATGACTGATGCATCATCCGGAAAAACGCCAACCCTGATAAGCATCCAAAACATGCCCAGGTTGCACCAAGCTCATCGCCGTGCAGTATGACCTCGCCTGATTTTATCCCACATTCGCCTGATGCCGTCGGCCAACGGACTCAGCGCGTCATGGACCTTTGCCTTGAGTTTGTCCACTGCCGCTTTGGCCTTATCTAAGGGTTCTTTCGATGGCATCCCCTTGTCATGCTCCACACTCCCATCACCTACCCATTTCTCTCCATCTACAACCTCGATTTCTTGACCCTTAGATGAGACGTCGAACGCTGGACTCGGAGGCGGACGGGGAGGGCGTGTCGGCCGCTCTGGCGGCGGTCGGGCTGGCAAGGTTGGCCGCTGTGGTTGTTCCGGCGGAGCAGACGTTGATAAGGTGGGGGGATCAGCCGGCTCCGCTGGTACGTCTTCAGGCTTGTGCATGCCCACGGGTTTTAGAGGCAGCCGAAGCGTTCCGTTATTGAGTTTGGGTATCATGCCAATGGAATCGGCAACAATGTTATATACCTCAATGTTTTCTAGTTCGACGCAGCAGGCCGCGAGTTAGTTTAGTCCCCTGGATCGGCTTCATGCGGGCTTGTTGGATAACTTACGGAAAGGCTCGACCCTGCTGTTGGCCGGATGTGGAAAAGCAGGACCACGTGCGATGAAGATGGCTCGCATTAAGGGATGTTCGTGGTCATATCCATGCAGCCCTCGAGGGTGATAGGTGATGCCTTTCTTTTTCGCTTCCTCGATATCAAACTCTTCCCGCTTAACGATGGCCCAGCCGGTCTTGGGAACAATCCAGAGGGGCGCGATACGCGGGTTGTTGGCGAAGTGATACCTGTCGGGCATGTTTGTGTCGCGAAGGTAAACGTCCAAGTTTGTTTTGAACTCAATCTTCTCCCGGACTTGTTCGTAGAGGCCTTGCAGGTCCCGATCGTCTTTAGGTCGAAGTCCATAGAGCGGCCAGCCGTCGGTATGCTCGATTTTGGATGTATTGACAAGGTTTTCGAGTTGAATCAACCTCGAAGTGTCGGTCGTGGCCATCCCGTGGTCCGAAACCACGATGACGTTGACGATGCCGGTCAAGTTTCGTTGGTCCAGCCCCTGGAACAGCTGGTCGATCATGTTATCCACGTCCTGAATGGTGGAGCGAATCTCAGTGCTGTTTGGCCCAAACTGATGGCCGTCGGCGTCAACGTTGGGCACGTAGGCCGCTATTAGTTGGGGCCGCATCTTCTCGACGTCAACAGATGCGTCTTCTTTACCGGGCATATCAAGAAACTCCAAAATTCTGGAAACCTTGTTGGGGAGCTTCTCGTGACTGTTGAACTTGTCTACGAAGCTTGGTTCGACGTTGAGGATGTGAGCTTCACTGCCTGGCCACATGTGAATGGCGGTCCGAATGCCCTGCAGTTCAGCCGTAACCCAGAACGGCTCTCCTCCCCACCACTTTGGATTCAAGCTTCTCTCCGGATCAGTGTAGTAAAACTCGGCCCGCAGGTCTGGGTCCCAGAAAGAATTCCCGACGACACCATGACTCTCGGGATAAAGTCCAGTAGCCAGAGTATAGTGATTGGGGAAGGTGACGGACGGAAACGAGGGCATCATGTATGGGGGTGAGACCCCTTCCTTGACGAAAGCATTGAGCCTCGGGGTCAGGCCCCGCTGTAAGAAATCGGCCCGGAAGCCGTCGAGGCTGAGGATGATGGTGGTGGGTGCAAACAAGGCCGTACCATTGCTGACCAGATGTTGCTTGGTTCCCCCGTTCCTATGGCGTTTAGAAAGCTTCCAGGCAAGCAGGGCGAGTATGGAGAAGCCGGTGAGTAAGAGCAAATGGATGAAGACAAAACGCCGCCAGCTCCATCCACGCCGCTTGTTTTCCCTTTTGACGAGATTGAGCTGGCGCCGATCGACCTCGTCACTGTCTGCGCGGGGAGTGCTAGCGCCAGGTGAGCTGCTCTCCATCAAGCCGCCTTGCTCCATCTCGTACATCAGCTCTCCGTCTTCGTCATCACGAGCATCCTGCCTCGGCCTTCTTCTCCTCTGTTTTCGCCGAGCTTTGCGTTTCTCCATGACGAGATCCTCGGTCGAGTAACTCTTTCCCGATAAGCTAGGCTTACTGCCAAATATCTTGAAGGGATTCGGAACAGCCAATCCTGAGCCACGCCTCTCGCGCTCTTGCTGTCGCCTGGAACTGGTGATGAGGCGGTCCATCTCCTCCTCCTCCATCAACACGATACGGTCGTGGGCGCGGAGCTCGCGACTGTTCCGAGCACGTTTCTGAAGCTGGTCATCATCGCTGTCCGTGTCTTGGTCGCTTCGGCTATGGATGGATGAGGCGTCATCGTCGTAGGCAGCTGGCGACAACAGGGATCTTTCATCGCGATCGACAGATTTGAGGCCGAGGCCTTTGCGAGACATATCGGCGCAACCTCTATGACGGACCCCGAAGCCCTTGGATCTTCCTTGGATCTTCAAACAAGTTGCCCGATTAAAGGTTGTGGTTGGCTGGCTGGCCGCCGGCTTGAGGCATGACTCCGAGACAGCCAAAGGGAGGACGAGACGACTTCGAGTTTGATGGGCGTGGGCCAGTACGTAATCACTTTGTACTGCACTTCAAGTTAGTGAGCAATTAACTATTAACTATATTAACTAACTAATAGTTAACTAGCCATCTAACTAGACGGTCAGTTCGATGACATAAGCAGATGGCTGTGGATCTAAGACACGGAATACCAGGCGGTTCACCTAGGAGCTTCAACTCTACAGCACACAGCTTGTAGAGAGGCTCATAAGGTGGATGGTTGGTTCATTCCTCTCGAAGATATGTGTATGTGTCTAATCCCCTTTCTCTATAATTCGACCCCCTGTGCAACGTGATCACGTACCCTGCTTCACGTATACTGCTGTTGCCCGGGGGGGCAGGATGCTCATGGTTTGTCAGTCAGCGAGCACTTGGCACATATGGCATCGTCGGTATGGTTCGCGAAACCTAGCGGCTTGTCGGGACTGATCGTGTTCGGGCGAAAATGCGATTTTCAACTTCGGGCTCGACATGCATAGATTCAAGGAGACTGATGAAAGTTAAATTTCGGTAATCATGCCTCATCGCCATCGTTCCCGCCATCGTCAAACTGGCACGAAACCCGTCCTCCAAAGCCACGCTCAAAGACGCGATGTATATGCGCTAGACTTTTCAGCCACAGATAGTTACACATTACCTTAGATACATAGTGAGGTAGCCCATTTCACCAGCGTTCAGATTGTATCCGATCCAATCCCGAAATCCCCAACGCCGAGCCGCCTAAGCCGGGAGAATGCTGGCTCCAGGGAAAGGCTGGCTCCACGGAAAGAAGGCTTTCTTAAGGCTATCTTCGGGGCTACAATACTCCGTACAACTAGTCCGCATAGTTTTTTGCCGTAAGGTTTAGAATATGCAAGGTTGGCAAACGCCATCTTGCCATCTGGGTTGCCTTCTGGGTTGCCTTCTTACGGCTCAAAGTTCCAGGGCTTCCAACCGCGCGGCAGCTCTGCCTTTGTCCCCTTTCTCTTCAATGCATCTACTGGCTTGGCGTTGAGTTCACGGACGTGCTGGTCCTGAGAGACGGGTTGTGCGGCCAGCCTCGGGGCATGCTAGACATGCGTCTAGGCCGCCACCCAGGGCTCCGAATGTGGCCTTGGCCCACTTGACCCGCCGCATTCTCGCTTCTCTCATAGGCTTCTAAGCTGGAGCGCAGGCGCCTGTTGCTTGCCGAACCCTCCGCAGCCATCTTCTCGCTATATGTTCGACCGCTGCCCGTTACCCGACGGATGAGAGCAGCAGCTCCGCCAGCAGCAGACAAGGCGGCCAAGGTCACGCCCCCGGAGTGACTAGGGCCTTGTGACCGGCGCAAGGATCCCTCATTGGACGACTCGTCATGGAACATCCAGATCATGCCGGCGATCATGAGGGCAATGATGAGCACGGTCAGTGTGGCGCCACCGATGCGGTCGCCGGTGGTAATGGGCTTGTAGCTCGGACCTCGGGGCTGGCTTCGCCCAATGTCGTCACCGCCGGCGGCCGGGTCGCCTGTGCTGGTGCCGCCTGTCTGTTCGGTCAAGGGTGCAGCTCGCTGGTCGATCATGCACGAAAGTGTCACTTCCATGGCACTCATCTGCTGGCCGACGCCCGTAGTGCCGTCATGAACCCCTGTGCTCCAATGGTGTCCGCACATGCGCCCATTTGCTCCTCCACGACACTGGCTCGCGGCGGCTATAGCCGAGGCTTTTAGGTAGGGCATAATAACGGGGTGCGTATGGGGAGCCCACTTCACGGTGGCGGCAAGCCAGCGACTCAAGTAGGCCTTGAAGGACTGTTGATCCAGGTTGCAGGTGTTGGAGGGCTCGCAGGCAACTTCAGTCATTATGTTCTTCTCTGGCCCTATGAAGAAAATGGCGGCGGCCGCCAACAGCTTGTCCAGCCGATCCTTCCACCGAGCGTCCTCGGTCCGGTTGTACATGGCGGCGGCACCGAGGATGAAACCGCCCGCGTTGTAGGTGAACAGATAAGGCACGATCTTTGTGCACTGTTCTGGGATGTGCGCGCCGTCAGGGACATTCCAGCTGTCGTCGATGAATTTGATCCGGACCATCCAGTCCCACGTCCTCTCGGCCCATTCTGCATATGAGTTGTTGCCTGTGTAAAGGGCCAAGCGGGCGCCCAGTGCGAAGAAACAGGCCTGAGAGATGGAGTTCTTATAGTCGTAGCCTTTGTTCCAGTGGAATATCTGCCAGCGCAGACCCCCGCCACAGTCGTTCTCGTCCCAGCGGGCGGCTTGGGTGTTGAAGACAGCCTGTGCAAGAGCGAGCCATTGTGGCTGGTCAGCTGGCGGATTTGGATAGTTGCTCTCGGCGGCGGACATGACGGCGAGACCCCAGAAGCCCTGGTCGTCGTTGCCCTCCGTGAGCGACTGATTCCGAGGCATATAGTCTGCGGTTTCACTAGCCTGCCACAGAAGGCCTTCGGTGACGAGGCGGTTGTACGAGCTGTCGCCGGTATAATGCCAGTAGTCGATGAGAGCATTCAGCATAGCGCCGGCCTCCCACCCTGGACAGAGCGCACATTAGCATGTCGTCCAAGCAAGCTTCGAGTCGCCGTGGACGGTATATACAGTAGTATGGCTGAGGCAAAAGACCGGGTGTTTGGCCAGGTTTATCGCCGCTGTAAAAGGAAAGCATGTCGTCGGCCATTTGTTTGGCAATGGACTTGATCGACTCTGGACGGCAATCAGTCACGGCACCACACATTAGCGAAGAGGGCGCATCGCACCAGGCGATTGGGTGTCCAGCTGGTAGGCAGCATCAACACGCAATAGGGAGCCGATAAGAAGCAGAGCGCTTGTCATGATCCGGCAGAAGCCGGAGCGACGAAGAAGTGCAGCCATCGTGATGCTACAATGCACGCGAGACAGACGAGGTCAATGACAAGAAACAAGATGAGGATATGAAGGAGGGGCCATGAGCAGCGGACAACGAGAGAATACGCAACTCAGTCAAGTTCGGAGAAGAAGCTGAGCAAGATCCGACGTCAACAAAGGATAGGGTGAATTGTCAGGCAAGTGCCTGCAGTGGGAAGGGAGGGGGGGGGGCGCTGTTCACACGTGCGCTCGAATGGAGACCGAAGACTGAGGAGCAGCCTGTGTATGGGATGCATGAGCGTGACAGCCATGGGTCAATAAGTGGGCGGTCCGGTGAAGCATGGGGCGGCTGGAGATGAGAGATTTTGACTTTAAACTACTCAACATGGAATAGAGTTCGGTGACAAGCAAGCACAGCCGGAAGGTCGGAACTCACACGAGGACACGCATGCTGGCCCTATTGGGCTGTTTGTTGTAGAAGGCCACCACGTTGTCTGCCAGTCCGCCTACTTCTTTCGCATGCCGCGGCTTTTTCCCGTGCACGCGCCCATTGTTTCCACCGAGGCTCCGCGTCAAAGTGGGTGCCTCTGTGTGTGTATGTCTGTGTACGCATGTGGGGGGGTTATGTGTGATGGTATGCGTGATGTGGGCATGATCGCAGAGCAAGGCATTAAATACAGGAGAAGAGAAGTGAAGCAAGGCTTTTCACCCGCAGTTGCGGATCTGATAGCCTGCGATAGTTGCGTGCGGACTGATACCACCCGTTAGCTACCAGAGCCCGACTGCCCGTATTTGGCCAGAGGCAGGTCCAGCGCCGAGATCGAGGCAGACAGGGTTCCCCCCGTGAACAAACACGACGGCCGGCTCCACCGGAATCCGGACATGTACTAAGCTACTTCGTACCTTGCGAGGTGCGCATTGATCGTAATATCATTACGTTACGTACGAGAGAACTTTGTGCCCTTGTTGTCGAGACAGCAAGTCGGAACTACATACCAAATCAGTGGCCTCTGTAACGATGGTTGTTGACTTTGGACGCTGCCTGATTTTTGAGCAAGCGCTGCCCGGTAAGGTAACAGAGACACCATTGTGCGAAACAACCAAAAAGGGAAAGGATATTGTGGTCTATCGACCTGGCGCTGTATCGACAAGTCCGCGTGGCTACTGGGAACAGGGCTCCTCCGCAGTTGGGGTCACTACAAATACTGTCCCCTATCTACACCACTGAGGATCCAAGAGGCCAATCCGGTCACCTCGTGGCCTGCTCTAACGGGCCACAGACCAGAACCACGCCAAGATCTCTCGAAGCCACTGAGAAGCATGAGTCACTTTGTCCAGCCCTTGGGTGAAGCCGCGAAGTGCCAGTCTTCCAAATATCCAAGTTCGTCCGGGAACTAGTACGGCTGAAGGTCCTGGCCTTTGAAGATGACAAGTGGCGTCAATGCCGCGCCGGTCGCAGAGACGCACTCTACAATCGTGTTCCAACAACGCAATCCGAGCCGTTTCTTCCAAGTCTCCCACTATTCGGCGCAACCTGGAGAGGGATAGTTTTGATCACGAGCAGTTGTTGATGCGTTGATGGCAGCCCATTGGCGGCTTGGTTGAGCACCCATGAATTTCATGCTGCTTACTTAACCGCTGATTACTTTCCTTAGCCTCCTTCATTGGTTGGCTGCCTCTAATGCGGCCTTGAAGGGTTCCCCTTGGAGCTGCGGCTAGCTTGCACCTGTGTCATGCCATTGCGGATGGCGCTAATCGCATTTTTAATAGACTCCTCCGTGTATCTAGATTGACGAGGCATTGTGATTGAAAGAAATTTTTTGTTTCATACACAAGAAAACAGTTGCGCGAGAAAACGCGGTTTGAAGATGGCTTGATGGTCTGCGATGTGATGTTGTGAAGGGGTGCTGGAAGTAGGATGTGCTGTTGGGGGGGGAGGGGGCTAACTTTCCTTTTTCTCCTCACAGGCCTCCCTGCACGCTACGCACTGTAGAGCACAGGCCACGAAGTGGCCGAATTGACCTCTTGGATCCTCACCTGCGTCATGCTTGCTTTGTACTGGTATCACTGTGGATCCAAGTTAAGGATTACCAAGTTCATCTCGGGGCCTCAACTCTACAGCGCACAGCTTGTAGAGAGGCTCATAAGGTGGATGGTTGGTTCATTGCTCTCGAAGATATTTGCGTGTCTAATCCCTTTTCTCTGATTCGATCCCCTGCGAAGCGCAATCACGTGACCTGAAGTTGCCCAAGGGGCGGGATCCTCACTTTGTTGACTAATCTGGCGTACGCTCAACCCTCCCCCGGAAAAGTTTTCAGCTTCCTTATGCTGTTAGCTTTCGATAGTGTCAGTATTCTGTGTACCATACTACACTAACTCGCCATAACTCCGCGAAGCCAACTGGCCCTCGACCTCAACACCACCAG
>KB853367.1:32838-50066 GCA_000372705.1 Cerataphis brasiliensis yeast-like symbiont
CCAAACCAAATCACCGAGCTCGCTGTTCGGATGACTCATCATAGATAAACCGTCAACACTGATCAAACTATCTTTCGTGCCCCCGTTTTGTCGCCTGGCATCAACGTATCTTTTCTCTCAAGCCGAGATGACGAGAGGTCAAGGATAACACTAAAATGGCCGATCCTTTCGAAGTGCGCATGCGCTTTAGCTCACAGCTGCAGCATCTTAACGCATCGGTCAATTCGGCGCAAAAGGCTGCCCAATATGCTTTGAAATACAAAGATATGGATGAGGACCTACATTCATGCATCCTTGAGCAGGTCGAGCGGGTATGATACCCTTTGTAAAGCTACTAGAGCGTCTGGGACTTTTTTTTTGCTGAACTCATCGTGTTGTAGAATAATATGAACACCCGTGCAAACATCATGTATTTTATTGAACATTTTCTAGACCTTGCTGAGGCAGGTCACGCCGACTACGTCCGCATGATGCAGCGCGATATCATCCGCGTGGTAGATGCCGTGGCGCCCGATGACGGATCTGGTGCCGCTAACGTCAAGGTTGTTCGCAAGGTGATCTTCACTTTCCTTGTCAGCCGTTGTGCACCACGAGTTGTGATATTGTTGGACGCTATTCTAACCTGACTTCAGGTTCTGCAGGGCCTACAGGGCAAGGGTCACTTGGAACACCAGACCGTGACTCAGATCGAAGATGTGCTAAGAGAGCGAGAAACCAACGACGACGACCTCGGATTCGCTTCTTCACCGGTTGGTGATGTCGAAATGGTCGATGCACCAGCCTCACAGTCAAGTCTCCGGCCGGGCAAACGGCCTGCACCTTATCGACTCGACAAGCGACAGATAGAGCAGCGCATTGAAGAAGACCGAGAGCGTCACAAGCGGGCGCGTGAAAGTGTCTGGGCTATCCCGAGGGGCGAGGACGTTGAAATGAATAAGCTTTGGGAGGAGACAAGCGACTTTGACGAAGACGATGACCGTCTACTGATGGAAGAGGCCGAAGACTTCGCCAAAGAAATGGCTATGCAACTATGCCCGCACAAGCGAAAATACAATGGGGAGTCTCGAATAACTTAGAATCTGGCATCGAATCTTGCCAGGGGTCATTGGGTGGCGTTTTTAGTGTCTTCGGGACATGTGTGCTGAGATACCCGTAGGATTTCTTGTTCTGCATTTACAGCGACCACTTTGAACGAGTTGCCTATGCCAAGAGGATACTATAAAGATGTCCCTGGGAGTGGCCTTTAATTTATGTGGCATCGCTATTTTGACGCCAATTGCAGCTAAATCTTCCAACCCATGCTCTTGTAAATGCAATGCAGTCTTGTTGTGCTCTACACGTGTCTGCTATAGCAGATATCACTCCATCACAACCGTAGCGCCCAGCCCTTTCATGGTGGCGATGATTTTTTCTGCATCTTCCTTTGGCACATTTTCCTTCATCGTTTTTGGTATACTTTCGACGAACTTCTTACTCTCCACCAAACTCAGGCCTAGTAAGCCCTTGACTTCTTTGATGATCTTGGCTTTGGATGCTGCGTCAAATGCTTCCATCTTCAGAGTGAACAGCGTCTTTTCGGCGGCGGCAGGAGCTGCCTCTTCTGGTTCCTCCACTGCAGCAGGGGCTGCGGGAGCGGTGGCGGCGAAGCCACCAATTGGCATGTCAGGGATATTTAGTTTGCTCTGTCAAGGCAAGTCAGTAATATGCTGAGGCAAGTTGGACTACAGCTTAGCGTCACAGACTTTCAGGTTGGCGACAAGATCCGCCGTCTCCAGCAAAGTCAGCTGGCTAATCTGGTCGACAATCTGCGTGATCTTGGGATTGGCCGTTGCAGTTGAGTTGCATCGTCTTACTACAGCCCCGAATTGAGGGAGCGTCATAGGGCTTCTGTGTGTTCCAAGAGAAGGCAGCTGGCGAAAACAGCATTGTGCTGCATGCCGGCAAGTTGTAGCCATCGCTGCTACTCTGATTGGGACGAGAATGGCCTATTTTGCTGTCGCTGTTATGAAAGTTTTCGAGCCTTACCTTCGTTCATACGGACCTGGAGATCACTGTTGATTGGTCCGGAAAAACGGCAGCAAAGCGGCCGGCGTGGTAGCCTTGGAAGGGAAAAAGTTCACTTAGCGCACCGAAAGATCCCAGCGAGCGTCAGCCTTATGAGAAAAAAAAAATCCGTCGACAAAGGCACCAAGCCATCATGGCCTTGATCGACATCGCCCGGCATAGACTGTCGCTTCTGGACGACGCAACTGCTTCGAAGAAACTACCGCCGGAATTACTCGAAATAATCATCGATTATTCGCCATCCACCGTCCTGGACGCTGTCGCACAAGCAGCTCTCAACCCAGCACTTACAGAACGGATCTTCGTGCACTTCGAAGACGTCTTCCCGGACATTTGTGCACGATGGATTCTCAACACCAGGTCTAAGCCGCAGCCTGTCCTTGTTGCCGCAGCATTTGCGAGAGTACTACCTTTCGCTCCTTACCTCTCGGATTTTCTCGCTTGTCCGACCCATAGGTCAATGCCTGTGGACTCAACTACGCCACCGCTGCAGTTCCTACTTCCTCGGATTGACGAGGAATCGACATCTGATTTGGGAGTTGATGCTCTATTACAGGCTCTCCTCACCGCATGGCGTCTTCTGAACTTCGATCTTGACGCGTACAGGTCACTGGCCTCGTCGGCTTACTTACAGAGCCTCTTCAGCAATGAAAACAGAGCAATTCGCTACGTCGCCATCCGCTTATTCTGCAAGCTGCTTCATGCCTCCGATCTCAAGCTTGAAGCTCTTGTCAGCGAGCATTGTGGTCATGAGGGCGCCATTATCGCTGACTTGGATGGATCGCCCGTAGATTTGGGTTTTCTCTCGATGCATGAGCATGCTCGGGTCCAACAAACTCTTGCGCTGCGGGAAATAGCCAAACAAGCTGAATATGATAAATCACGATTGGAGCCTTCTTATCAATCACTTACCCAGTATGTTGTGTCTTATGGGAAAGTTATCCTCCCTCGACCACACGGATCTGCAGGCGATCCGTCTAACTTGGTGATGACGGCGACGACAACTGAAAACCTTCAAAACCTTGCATTATTACTCCGTGAGCCGAATCCAGTTCTAATTTACGGCTCTTCCGGAGCCGGAAAGACGGCTCTAGTCCACGAAATTGCCAAGCGACTTGGCATGTATGCAAACATGGTCACGCTCCACCTCAATGAGCAAACAGATGCCAAGATGCTCGTTGGTCTTTATTCAACCAGCTCACGACCAAACAGCTTTCAATGGCGCCCGGGTGTGCTCACCACAGCCGTCAGGGAAGGGAGATGGGTTCTAATAGAAGATCTCGATCGGGCCCCGACAGAAGTGCTCAGTACTTTTTTACCTCTAATCGAGCGTAGGGAGCTTCTCATACCTACCCGGGGCGAAACGATACGCGCAGCAAAGAGTTTTCGTCTTTTCGCCACGATTCGGACTTCTAAAGGGACCAATGGGCGAGAAAACTTACCGACTCTCGTTGGCATGCGACTGTGGCAGAGTCTCTTTGCCCAGCCTCTAGCCCAGTCGGAGTTGCAAGAGGTCGTGGTAAATACCTATCCAATTCTGCGAAAGTTTGTGCCAGGCATTATTGCGGTTCACACACGACTTTCCAAGTTGACAGGCAACTTGTCTCTTAAATCCCGTGAGCGAATTGTTGTCGAACGACAAATTAACTTGAGGGATCTTTTAAAATGGTGTCGCCGGCTGAGCGGATGTCTTCTGGCGGCAGGATCGACGTCTGGCGACGAACCCATCAGTGAGATCACGAGAGACTGGATGTTTATGGAAGCACTAGATTGTTACGTGGGAAGTTTCCCTGATTCCAAACTCTGCGAACAATGTGTATATGCCATTGCCGAGGAAATGCACATGTCCAAAGATAGGGCAGAACATTTTCAATTTTCCAATATACCCAATTTTCAAGAAACCAATCTTGTGCTCAATATTGGAAGAGCTCGACTCGAAAAATTGAAGGCGTCGGCTCGACTGCAGAAATTAAAGCGACCTTTCGCAAGCACCACTCACGCCAAGAGGCTACTCGAGCAAATCGCAGTGGCAATCAAACTTCGAGAGCCTGTTTTACTTGTTGGTGAGACGGGAATCGGTAAAACAACCGTTGTACAACAACTAGCAGAATCTTTGGGACAAAGGCTTATAGCTGTCAATCTGTCACAACAAAGCGAGGTGGGGGACATGCTTGGTGGATTCAAGCCAGTCAACGTACGAAGTCTTGCCGTGCCACTCAAAGAAGAATTCGAGGACCTGTTTGCGATGACTGGAATCTCTACCTCAAAGAACCAAAAATACCTCGACCAGATTGGAAAGTCTTTCGTCAAGGGGCAGTGGTCGCGAGTGTCTAAGCTCTGGAAAGAGGCCCCGAAGATGTTTTTCAAAATTGTCACTGATTTAGAACGGATGCACTCTGAGTCTCGAGATGAAAGCAACCAGCCAGCGAAACGTCGCAAGATACTATCTAAGCTGCAAGGCTTGACCGAACTGCGGCCACGGTGGGACTCCTTCGCCCAAAATCTGGATCAATTCGAAAAACAGATAATCGAACGGTCCGGAAGCTTCGCATTTTCGTTCGTTGAGGGCAACATCGTGAAAGCAGTTCGAAATGGCGATTGGGTACTTTTGGACGAAATCAATCTCGCTTCCCCTGACACACTGGAAAGCATCGGGGATCTCTTGACGGGACCCGATGAGCAGCCTTCAATCTTACTTACAGAAACGGGGGAGCTTGAGAAAGTTGTGGCGCATCCCAACTTCCGCATCTTTGGCGCCATGAACCCTGCCACTGACGTCGGCAAGAGAGATTTACCGATCGGCATCAGGTCGAGATTTACGGAAATATACGTCAAGAGCCCAGATGCAGACCACAATGATCTACTCACGATCGTCAAGGCATATCTCGGAGGCGCGAGTAGCAAGTATGATCAAGCTGCAGATGACATCACGCGTCTGTACCTCAACACTAAGCGTATGGCTGAGGAGAAGCGGCTCGTCGACGGTGCCAACGAAGTACCTCACTTCAGTTTGCGGACGTTGACTCGAGTCTTGAGTTATGTTGATGAGATTGCACCTCTATACGGCCTGCGGCGAGCCCTTTACGAAGGATTTTCGATGGGGTTTCTTACTTTGTTAGACAGGGATTCCGAAAATTTGCTTCTTCCGCTCATCCACCATCATTTACTCGACACGTACGGGAATCCCCAATCGTTACTCTCGCAACCGCCGAAGCGTCCCAACGACAAAAAGCGCTATGTCAAGTTCCAGAATCAAAATCGTGATCGCCAGTATTGGCTTTTCCAAGGCGACCAACCTCTGATCGAAAGAGACGACTATATCATCACTCCATATGTGGAGCGAAACCTCTTGAACCTAGTTCGGGCAACTTCAACAAAACTGTTCCCAATTCTGATCCAAGGGCCAACTTCCGCTGGGAAAACGAGCATGATCGAATATCTAGCCAATTTCACGGGCAATAAATTTGTGCGTATTAACAATCACGAGCACACCGACCTTCAAGAGTATCTGGGCACATATGTATCTGGACCGGATGGCAAGTTGCACTTTCGAGAAGGCCTTCTTGTTGAATCCATGCGCAAAGGTCATTGGATTGTTCTGGATGAGCTAAATCTTGCACCTTCTGATGTCTTGGAGGCTTTGAATCGTCTTTTGGATGACAATCACGAACTTTTAATCCCAGAGACTCAAGAAGTGGTCAGGCCTCATGAAAATTTTATCCTTTTTGCCACACAGAATCCACCTGGTCATTATGATGGCCGGAAAGTGCTGTCTCGGGCATTCAGGAACAGATTTCTAGAACTACACTTCGATGATATACCCGAAGATGAATTAGAGTATATTCTCCAGCATCGCAGCCGCCAAACGGCTCCATCAGACTGCAAACGTATAGTCACTGTGTATAAGACACTCTCTAGGCTCCGCCAAACCACCCGAGTGTTCGAGAAGAAGGACAGTTTTGCAACTCTGAGGGACTTGTTTCGCTGGGCCTTGAGAACTTCAGATACTAGAGAAGAACTCGCCGCCCAAGGCTTTATGCTTCTTGCTGAAAGGGTTCGAGACCGGGAAGAGCGGCTTGCCGTCAAAGAAGTGATCGAGAGAGTTTTCAAAGTAAAGATCAAGCCAGAAGAGCTTTATGGTGCGTATATTGATCCAGAGCTCAAGCATTTTTTTCAGCAAGCGAATGATCAGGATGTGGTTTGGACGCAGTCTATGCGGCGACTGTATGTTCTCGTATCGAGAGCTCTCCGGAACAACGAGCCTGTGCTTTTGGTTGGGGAGACGGGTTGTGGCAAGACAACCGTTTGCCAACTGCTGGCTGAAGCTTTTGGAAAGCAGCTCAGCATCGTGAATGCCCACCAAAACACAGAGACTGGAGATCTCATTGGCTCTCAAAGACCGGTTCGAAATCGTGGATCGACCCTCAGCGCTCTGGATAATGATTTGATGTCGATTTTTTCGATTCTTGACTTGATTGTGTCCGGTTCCACAGAACAGAAACTCGCTGTGTATAGATCATTGGACAAAGATTCTGTTGCCAAGATACCGCCAGAGCTTATACAGCGTGTTTTAGAGCATGAGGCCAGAACGAAAGCATTGTTTGAGTGGTCCGACGGAGCTCTGGTGGAAGCAATGCGAAATGGCCAATTTTTTCTTCTTGATGAGATTTCTCTCGCCGATGATTCGGTGCTAGAAAGGCTCAACTCACTGCTAGAGGCCCAGCGAACGCTGCTCTTGGCTGAGATGGGTGCCGATAACTCGCTTGTCGTGGCATCTGACGGATTTCAATTCTTTGCAACGATGAATCCTGGAGGAGACTTCGGCAAGAAAGAACTGTCTCCTGCCCTGCGTAATCGCTTCACCGAGATTTGGGTTCCACCACTGTCTGAGAGTGAGGACATCTACGAAATTGTGCGGGCGAAGCTGGTGGATGGACGCAAGCATCTTGTGGATGCCATGGTCAATTTCGCCGTGTGGTTTGGGAAGACTTTCCGGCCAACTTCGACGACGCCATTCTCTATCCGCGAAGTCCTTGCTTGGGTTCAGTTTGTCAACGGGTTCGGATCTGCTGATGCGATCATGTCGTTGGTGCACGGCGCGTCAGCAATTTTCATCGATAGCATCGGTGCAGATCCCTCGGCCATGTTCACTATTGACCCTCAAAATATTGACTGCCAAAGACAAGAGTGTCTTGCAGTACTTGGGCGGCTTGTCGGCCGTAATTTATCTGACTTCTATGGGTTCAAGCCTGAGATTTCGATGAACGACCACAGCTTGACTATTGGAGACTTCAGCGTCCCTCGCTCTGCACTCGGTGAGCCCGAGCCAAGTTTTGCGTTCCATGCACCGACAACAAAACTCAACGTCATGAGGGTTGTGCGCGCTTTCCAGCTACGCAAACCTATACTTCTGGAGGGAAGTCCTGGTGTGGGCAAGACATCCTTGGTTGCCGCTATCTCACGCGCCTGCGGCCGCCCATTGACGAGGATCAACCTGTCTGATCAGACCGATTTAATGGATCTGTTCGGAGCAGACGTACCAATCGAAGGAGAAGAAGCCGGGAATTTTGCATGGAGAGATGCCCCATTCTTGCGAGCAATGCAGAGAGGCGAATGGGTCCTCCTCGACGAGATGAACCTCGCGTCGCAATCCATTCTAGAGGGCTTGAACGCCTGTCTTGACCACCGTGGCGAGGTCTACATCTCAGAGCTTGATCAAGTCTTCAAGTGCCATCCTGAATTCCGACTTTTCGCGGCCCAGAACCCTCATCACCAGGGTGGCGGCCGCAAAGGCTTGCCTGCCTCTTTTGTAAACCGCTTTATCACTGTCTTTGCAGATGCTTTCAAAGATGAAGACCTCAAGTTTATTGTATCTCAAAATTTCCCTAATATTTGCCACGAAACGACGAGCCTTGTCATTGATTTCATACTCCAAATGGACCACCAACTCACGGCAGACAACTCGTTCGGCTCGCAAGGCGGCCCCTGGGAGTTCAATCTACGTGACGTCCTCCGATGGTTGGGCTTGCTAAGCTCTTCCGACCCTCTTCTTCGAAATGCTTCTGTAAGCGATTTCCTCGACATTATTGTGCGTCAGCGCTTTCGAACAGATAAAGATCGAGACCAGGTGAACAAACTGTTTGGCCAGCTTGCCGGGTGGGATTCCCGACGACACTCCCTATATCACGATATCAATCCAGTGTTTGGCCAAGTTGGTCTGGCTATATTGCGTCGCAACACCAATCGTCAATGTGAAAAACTACCAAGTTTGGATATCGTGAATAGGCTTCCTGAGCTTGAATCTTTGATGATCTGCGTCGAGCAAAACATCCCCTGCATCCTGAGCGGCCCTGCTGGCTTTGGAAAATCCGCCCTGTTGACATTCGTCGCGGCTTTGGCCGGCAAACCTCTTGTGGTATTTCCCATGAACGCAGATGTCGACACAATGGATCTCGTCGGCGGATTTGAACAGGCAGATCCCCTTCGAGAGGTCAACGCAACACTGCAAAGTCTGCATGCTCACGTTGAAGACTCAGTCATGTCCATGGCTCCAGTGAAAGCCCCCTTCGAGGCGTTGCATGTCTTGCATCTGCTTGATATGTACTCAGGGGATGGTGTCGGTATTGAGGAGATACGCCTCGCCGTGGGATGTCTTCAGCGTTTTGTGTTGCTTGACTCTGACTTAGGAAGGCTGCTTCAAAAGGCTAAGCAGCTACTGCAAGAACCAATGGTCCTCTCGAATCCGAAATTCGAGTGGCTCGATGGTGTGATTGTCAAAGCACTGAATACAGGCCAGTGGCTCGTTTTAGACCACGCGAACATGTGCAACGCTTCTGTCTTGGACAGACTGAACTCGCTTTTCGAGCCGAACGGATTTCTCTGCATTAATGAGCATTGCGACCTCGACGGAAATCCGAAAGTCATCAAGCCTCACCCGGATTTTCGAGTCTTTCTGACTATGGATCCGCGACATGGCGAGCTTTCACGCGCTATGAGGAATCGGGCTGTCGAGGTGCATATCTGTGCTCCGCCATCATACCGAGAACCGTGCTTGAACCGCATATCTGAGATCGAAAGCGGGCTTCGAAGATACCAGGAAACCATCAAAAACTGCCAGCATATGTCGTCAGTGGGCTTGCCACCAAAAGCTTGCCGGCTTGCAAGCGGTTACCTGTCTATGCGGGACATTGCTTTATTGCCACGTCTAGTAAAGGAGGTCAGCAGCATGTCATTTTTCCACAAACCTGCACTTGAAGCAATGAGCAACTTGATGGGCTTCTTGCAGTCAGCGAGTGGATCAAATGCATTGCGTGCAACTCAAAACATGTACTCAGATATCCCGCGTGGTATAACGAAACACTCAAATGTGCAAGTAAGTTTTGCAAATACTCTTGTTGATAGACTGTTGGTAACATGAATTCAGCCAATAAATCCAATGAAAAATCCACTTGTGTCGCAATTGACATCCAGACTAGGAGAGCCGCAATGGTCAGGATTATGTTTCGAGTTCTCCAACCTGTTATACGACACGCAACGGATGATTGAAGCTCATTGCCGTGATGCTGTACCATCCAAGCTAGCATCTCTGACTCGGCTGCAAAGATCATATTTGAGCTCGCGGGTAGCTGCGGTTTCGAAAGATTCAACTGTGAAGCTACACACATTTCTGTCTGCCGCCATGCAGACTATACACGACTACCTTGGACACGATCCCTCGTCCTCACAAGCTTGGAAGGTGAGAATCTAAATATCTCATTGCACTACGGAACTACTGCTGACGATAGCTAGGAACGTCTTGATCTCTGTTTTCACGTTGCATACTACATCGAACAGACAGTCGCTCTCTCTACCCGAGACACATTCGATGAAGCAAGATTTCAGGCTCACTTAGCGCTGGGAAAAAGCATTTTGAAACGCCACTCTCAAAGACTGAATGATCGTCGCAGCTCTGAGCTGGTTTGTCTTCTCCTTCGTAACTTGGAGAGTAGCTTCCGGAATGAATTCGAGTTGTCAACAGGCCTCAGTATGGAGCTGTTATGGCACATGTTGCGGCCACCCCCGATCCCTGACAAATCTATTTTTGAACGGTCCTTGGAACTGCATCGTTTGGCTGCTCAATTTGATAGTATCCGGTGGAAAGCCAATGCCTCCATCGTTGACCTGACTGGTGCTCGCAAAACCCTGGAGCAAGCGTATCGCATCGTTCGTACTGGTCATTCTCAAGCAAAAGATCTCGTCAAGGACTTATCAGCCGCTATCAACTCGTTGGAGTCTCGAATTGGAAATGACGAAGTCGAGGTGCAGCCATTCTTTTCTCGCGAATTCGAGTACTTGAGACAATTCGCTTTGCTCCGAGTGCCCCCCGCCGAGCTCCAAAATCATAAACAGAGAAACGATCTGGCAGTACTTTCAGGTGCATCAACCAAAGCAACGATGCTCTTTGACATTGCAGATGGGCACGCGGCTGTCATCCAGTCCATCGATTGTCTGGCCCATCAAGGCGTCCTTTGTTGGGATGGAAAACTCACGACGTGTCTATGGCAAAAACTCCAGAGCGTGCACACCGTCAGCCTTCGTTCCTTGAGCCTGCTCGAATCTGAGCTGCCCGTCATCGGACATTGTATCTCTGAGCTGAGCACTGACGCTGCCGTGGACCCTATTCATCACCTGAATGGTGTTCTGTTGCAACTTCTTTCACAAATATTCATAGCCCATGATCCGCAGCTGGGCAGCATGGTCACATTGGCACGCTTGCAGGCCTTGCGTCACATTGAGTCCATTCTCAACTCTACTGAACTTGGACTAGGTGATGATGACCAGCTATTTTCTGAAACTCTAAGAATGATTGATGCGCAACATCTTCGACAAATATCCAAGGAATACTTTGTTCCTGCCATTATTGAGATTGTTGCTACTGAACACCAAACAGATCGTAGAGCTGTATTCTCTGCGCTTGCCTGGATACAAGTTAGCGTAGGGCTTTTGAAGCTCTATGTTCCAGATCGCGTGCGTGATCCTCAACTTCGACCACTTGTCGAACAAGAGTTTTTCGAAGGCCTACAGACGGAGCTGCAGCAGAAGAAATCTTACCTACAGGTACTAGAGAGAAGTTTTAGCGGACAGGACACTAGCATGGAAATCGAGCTACTAGAGCATCAGCTTCTCGCGAGCGGACCTCCTCCAGAGGCAGCCCAGTCTATTTTTCGACCAGAAGTTTCAGCACTAGACAAAATGCATAGTGAATGCTTAAGTATTCTGAAAATCACGACAGGCTCCAGTATATCTTCCGTGATCGAATCACTTGAATCCACCAGCTCCATCGATGAAGCCGTCGACGTCATACAACTCACGAAACTAAACGTCCAACGCCTGTTGGATCGTTTCAAAACAGGTTTTGAAGCCTACCAAGATATCACCGGGGTTATTACTAACACACTGCAATGCCTTTTGGTGGGCCTGTCTCTCTGCAATGCAACTGCCGGCAGTGAACTGCAAAGCTCGACAAAGGAGCTTGCCAATATGACCCCATTCTTAGGTGACCAGAGCTGGAAATTATCTGCTTGGAAAGTGTGCGGGACAAGCTTTGAGCACCTCAATCTTGCGAGTTCCATCATAGCCGTGGAAGGAATAGACGCTCTCTCAGCTGACTTTCGCGAGTCCATTTTCAAGTGCTTTCATAATTTTTATTACGATTGGTCGAAGAAACTTGATGCTGAGCGTAAAAAAGAGGAGGCCAAAACCAGCATGTATCGATTCCGTGGGTCCTTTGGTGACGAAGAAATCGACGAGATGGAGTTCAACGAGCTTTTTCCGAATTACGAGGACGAGTCTGCAAGCGTGAAACGGAGCGCCGTCCCAAATCAGGTTCGCGATACTTCGTTGAGGGTGGCGCAAGCACACAAGAAAATCTTTTTGCAGCGGTTGGATCCGGTGACGGCAATCCGAGAAACCTGCATGGCCGTCAGTCAGCGGATCGCGGACGAAACTCAGGAACCCGTGAAGATTGACCATAGCGTCAACGAAAGGCTACTGACGATGACAACTTTGCTTCTCAGCGAGAAGCTCGAAGACATTCTGTCAGGCTCCGTGGACAAGTCTTTCAATTTCTACACAGATGCCAACCTCGTCGAAGCTCGCCAGCTCGCCACACTTGCTCAAAAAGTAAAAACCCGATTTCAAGAACTGCAGCGGGTAGACGAGATTGGACACATGCAACCACTGGCAGATGTCGTTCAGTCCTGTGACGCACTGCTCAATCAAATCCACTCGGAGCCTCTTGCAAAGCTTATTTTCAAGTTGGAGCAAGTCCACGCATTTGTGTACGAGTGGCAGTTTGGTGGATGGGCCAGCAAGATTTATGCAGTACTGCCCTTGCACAACGCGCTTACGGATACCATCATTCGCTGGCGACGTCTGGAGCTGTCAACATGGGCAAACCTGTTCGACATGGAACAAGACAAATGCCAGGATGATGCATATTCTTGGTGGTTTATCGCTTACCAAGTGGTTATAGCTGTTCCTTTGTCCCTTCTTGAGTCAGCACCACAACTCGATGAGTATGCGACAGCACTCTTACAAAGCCTGGAGTTGTACTTTGCGGGCTCCATCATCGGCCAATTTAAGACGCGTCTGACACTATTGAGACAACTTTTGAGCCATTTGCGCCTACTCAGCCAAGACTATCCTACCTTGAGAGTTATACATGACGCCGTCAAGAATTTCATTGACTATTATTCAAGGTTTCAGAATGTTGCTGATGCGGCCATCAAGAAGGGACGGGTATCGATTGAGAAGAAGATGAAAGATGTCCTTCTCATAGCGAGTTGGAAGGATACCAATATTAGCGCTCTGCGTGAGAGCGCTCGAAAATCACATCAAAAACTATTTAGACTGGTCCGGAAGTTTCGCAGTGTGCTGGGTCAGGAAATGAAGGCTATTGTTGAGCAAGACCTTCCAGATGAAGCAATTTTGTCTGAAAACGCTTGGGGGATGGAAATTGCGACGCCCTGTGCTCTCGAAATACAATCCTTGCCGTTGACTGAAGCTCTGCCTGGCTGGCTGGACCATCATCGTCGCCTTGCAAACGTGGCGACAACAACATCACTTCTTAAGAAGACGACGCAAAAATTGCTGACTTCGAAAAATGCTGCTCAGGCTGTAGATGACTTCACGTCGAGACTGACGGCATCAATTGCTGAGCTTCGGCGAGAAACGCCTTCGACGCTGACGGAGGAGGCGAAAATCCAGGTTAAACATCTCAAGACGAGAAAGCGAAAACTTCTTGCAGATACTTTACGGAGCCTGCGAATGATGGGACTGCAGTTCAACTTGGCTCAAGATAAGCTGGCCGGGCAAGAGTCACTTGCGATTGTTCTGGCGTCTGCGGCGTCAGTGGAATCCTCTCACTCGTCTGCGCTGATGGAGGCCGATTATTTATTCCACAAAACTCTTGATCTTGCTCCTAAAGCTAGAGCGGCCGCGCGAGAGCATTCCGATGACCTAACTGGAGCCGAGGTTGGACGTTGTATTGGGTTTGTCGAAGGACTGATTAATTTCACTCTGTCCCAGCGAGACAGGATATCTGCCGCAAGCCGCTCCTTATCTTCACTACATGCCACAGTGAAAGAATTCGAAAGGCTCGGAAATGTTCAGAAACTCGGAAAACTTATTCGACGTCAAAGACAATGCAACTGGGATAGCCTCTTACCATGGCTTTCCCAGATCATACATTTCGCCCAGATCCTAATTCAGGCACACGGGAAACTAGGACAGACTGATGTCAATGGAGTGACTCAGAAGCTTCAAGATTGGAGAGCTCGCGTGGATTCACACCTCGCCATGTCTAATGACCTGGGAGAGCTCCAGATACAGATACTCTCCGAGGCTCACCTCCAGCTTGAGGCTGAGGTCATGAGCGATATGGAGGCCCTACGATCTGACCTCAGTGCCATGAGTCGTGACAGGCCGGATTTATCACTTATTCTTAATCAGATTCTGACCTGGACGCATACTCAGTGTCAAGAGTTGAGCCCACAACTTTCTTCAGTAGATCTGAAAGATTGCGCCGATTCCGTGTCGACACTGGTAGACTCGACGTTAGTTGCCGTTGAGAGTGCCAAAAAACTATCGGAGTCACTGTTCACCGGGAAAGATCAAGCCGGATGGTTGAGGAAACACAATGACACTACATTGACAATGACTCGCCAGCTTCATATGACAGACGTGGACACAAAAGTTCGCCGTTGCATTCAACTTGTACAACAAGTCAACCTCGATGAGCCAGCCATTGGCACCGCCGTAATGAGTCTCATCCGCCTGGCTGCACCAACCCTGGGCTATTTTTACAATTATTGTCGCGTGTGCGTCGACCGTGGCGTTGATCTGCATCGTGCCACGGTCAACATGGCATACAACTTAACTAAATCTTTTACCCAGATAGCCTCTCAAGGGTTCTGCACCCCTCAAGAAAAGTCGGACGAGAAGTCTGGTGGCGAAAAGCAACCCGAGTCCGGCACTGGACTGGGTGAGGGAGAGGGAGTTGAGGACATAAGCAAGGACATTCAGGCGGATGAAGACCTCACAGAGCTAGCGCAACAGACAGATCAGAATGAACAAGCGGAGATAGAGGGCGAGAAGGACGCTGTGGATATGGCAGATCAGGACTTGGAGGGAGAGCTAGGCAGCATTGACGGAGCCGACGATGAAGAAAAGAGATCTCAAGACGACCAGGGAGGAGAGGGCGAGGACGGTGTTGATGAAGAGGCGGGCGAGGTTGACGATCTTGATCCCACCGCCGTGGACGAGAAAATGTGGGATGGAGACCAGGAAAAAGCCGAGAAAGATCAACAAGGGAACCAGGCAAGTGGTAACAAGCAAGACGACGAGCAGCTGGCAGCAGAGGAGATGCCGGAACAAAAGGACACGAAGAGAGAGACGAAAGATGTGGAGGCAGAAGAGCAAAAGTCTGAGGCAGAAGAATCTACTGAGGAGGACGCCTCGGCCAAGGAGAAAGTGAATCGGCAAGATCAAAATGTCGAGCAGAGCGATGCGCTAGAGCTTCCCCAGGAAATGGACCTTGACATTGAAGACCAAGCAATGGCGTCTTCGGACGACGATGACTTGGACGCCATGTCCGACATTGAAGACCGGCCTGAAAATGAAGAGCGGCCGCAAGAAGATGATATTGACGACACGGAAATTGATGAAACTGCGAACCAACAACTAGAAATTGAAACAGCTGAAAAGGAGGATGATAAGACCGAATCCGAGCAAGAGCAGGATGTTGGAAGCGACGAAGTGAGTCTAGAGGTAAAGTCAGAACCAGAACAAGCGTCCGTGGAAGAGGCAGAGTCAAAGCTTGAATCAGAAGAGCAGGCCGATAAAGACAACCATGATGATTCTGCTGCTACAACAGACATGATAAAAGCCGACGAGGATAATGCGGCGCCGAGTGAGGTGAAGAGCTCGGGACTGGATCAAAGTGCGGACTCCAAGAAGTGCGACGAGCAATTTCAGGCTGAGACGGCACAACAGGACGAAGGAAAGTTGGGGCAGAGCGCGGCTGATCAGGATACCAGTTTTGGACGGCAAGAGGCAACGGGTCGACCGCACGAGCCGGTTGGTCAAATGAATCAAGAAGACTGCCATAGCGAGGATGCGCGGCGCAGCAATCCTTTCCGGAAACTGGGAGACGCTCTCGAGAAGTGGCACCGGCAGCAAACGGACATCCAAGAGGCCGCGTCGGACGGAGACGAACAGAAAGTCGACCAAAACGCCGGAACTGAGCAAACAAGTCATGAGTTTCAGCATCTCCGTGGTGACGACACTGCCGCCGATACGCAAGCCATGGGCACAGCGGGCGATGAGGAGGCGCTACCAGTGGACGAGTCTATGGCGATTGAGGAAGATGGGAAAGAAACCACGAGCCATGCCATGGAGACAGACGGGGACGAGGGCCAAGCAGAGATAGATAGGACGGACACGGCCGAGCCGGCAGAAAGGGAGGAGAAGAAGATTGGCGACGGCGCCGACCAAGACCGGTCAGGAGTTACTACCAAGCAAGGCAACTACAAAAGAGAAGCGTCGCCGGCAGAGAATGAGATGGCAGTTAGGGAAAGCGAGAAAGACGAGGCGATTGTGGAAGAGGCATCGGCACAACTATCGGGGACGCATATTGCAGAAGAGCAGCGGCCATTAAGAGAGTACGCAGAGTGCGCACGGCAGTGGGCCGAACTCGAAAACAAGTCGCATGCGCTGTCGTTGTCACTGACGTCGCAGCTGCGCCTCATCCTCACGCCGTCGCAGTCAACCAAACTGTCGGGAGGGTTCCGGGCAGGCAAGCGACTGAACATGAAGCGCATTATCCCCTATATTGCGTCGAGCTACAAAAGGGACAAGATCTGGATGCGGCGCAGCGTGCCGACGAAACGGCGATATCAGATCCTCGTCTGCGTGGACGACAGCAAGAGTATGGGCGAGTCTTCGGCAGGAGCACTCGCTCTGGAGGCGCTCGTGATGGTGTGCCGGTCGCTGGCGATGCTAGAGGCGGGCCAAGTAGGCGTCATGGGCTTTGGAAGCGACGCCTTCACGGCGCACGAGCTCACGGCGCCATTGGCGGCCGAGGCCGGAGCGCGCGTGCTGCAGAAGTTTTCTTTTGGCCAGGAACGGACAGACATGGTGCAGCTGGTGCGGCAAACGATGGAATCGTTCCGGGCCGCGCGGCGGCAGCAGTTAGGGGCAGGGTCGGAGCTGTGGCAGCTGGCGCTGATATTGTCGGATGGGCTGACGCCGTCGTCGGCGCACGACTCAATCCGGCGGCTGCTGCGCGAGGCCATGGAGGAGCGCATCATAATTGTCTTCATCATCATGGACGACAGCGGGAGGCGCCGCGGGGACAGCGTGCTGGAGCTCAAGGAGGCCAAGTTTGTGCGAGGCGACGACGGGGAGAGCCGGGTGGTGATTGAGCGCTACCTCGACTCGTTCCCATTTCCGTATTACCTGATTGTGCACAACCTGGACGAGTTGCCGAGCGCGCTGGCGGGCCTGCTGCGGACGTGGTTTGCGGAGGTGGCGTCGTGAAGATGGGAAGCCGGACGACGGATGTACGGCGCCAACAGATGACGGATAGATGGATATGGCTGGACAAATGAGACGGGGGCCAAGGA
>KB853372.1:0-10840 GCA_000372705.1 Cerataphis brasiliensis yeast-like symbiont
ATAGTGGGGTTTGTTCGCAGACTTTTGACCCCTAACTGTACCTCAAGACCCGAGGTTTCTAGTTTTCTCCTCCGCTCTCCTCTTTCTTCCCCGTGAAAATCCCTTAAATGCTAGGCATGACAAGTGAGTTATCGACCGCCCTTCAGTGGCATCAGTGGCAGGTACCCCTGCTGTACCGTGCGCGCAATCAGTCATACCAATCAGTCATACCAGCCAGCCACACAGGCAGGGTCTCTCCCTTTCGCGTCATGCACGATGCAAGGAGCGCATAGCAACAGGCCAAGAAAGATGGTGTGCGCCAGTGCCTGTCGCTGTGTCGTGACAACCAAGACCAGCCTGGGCGCGTGACGGATCCCGTCTCCTTTGGTACATCAATACCGACACTGCAAATATCCAGTCACTCTTTCGCCTCCAGCCAGGCCTCCTGGCCATGCCAAGGACGTCGGTCGGCCTCATTGGCTACCTCGTCTTCTATTCAGGCCCATGACCCAAAATGAGATGACTGCCCTTGCCCACTTCAAGAAACCAGGAGAGACTCGCTCTATTGCCTCCTACATCGCGCTCTGCACTCTCTTTTCCTCCGACATCGTTCTCCGGCTTTTGCACAAACTCGTTGGACATCGCCGGACTGTCCTCTTATCGCTGAAGGCACCAAGAGCTCATGACTTCCGCTAGTCCCCTGATTCCCGTTGGCGACAACCCGCAGCTGGAAGCACTGCAAAGTGTTTAACGCGAGGCGAGGCAGCACTGACGCTTTGCACTGCACCATTGCACCCTTCAACGGGCTTCTCCCTTCTTCTACGATGACCGCCTTTGAAGGCACTGCCGCCCATCTAACGTGCTGAATCTAAAACGCCGTATTCCTTCATCTGCTCGCTAGCTGGCTTGTCGATTCTGCCAACAAGGAAACTTTTGCCACCATCGCGTCTCCTCTGCAATCCACGCATCGCAGTCTGACAAGCCCTTCGTCGCTCTCGTGGCCCTTCCACTGCTCATCCTCTCCACAGTACCAACGACGCAGCCCGACCTCCTGGCGCAATCCGATCGCTGTATTGCCATAGGTTCGATGATTTCAACGTCTCTAGTTCACCTCCCAGCGCCCCTCAACATCTACAATGGCTGCCGCCGAGGTTATGGCGGTTGCCAAGGGCTTCGGGGAAAGCAGATTTGGATGGACCCCGGCTCGCAGTCGGCAACCCGGGTGGAATCAAACCTCGTTCAGCGCCCAGTTGAGGCTCATATCCTTCGCCTGGGTTGCCAGCAGGCCAAAATAAGCAGGTATGTTCTAGATCCTGCACAGCCGATTGTGTTTTTGCTGCGCTGGCCCTCTTGGGTCTCGCACACACCAACTGTATGTCGGCTTGCTTGCTTCGCTCGTTTGCGTCAGCGCCATCGCCTTCCTTGATGAACCTTAAGATTCGCTCCCACTTCTGCCCCTGAAAGTCAATCTGTCCGCCCCTCGCAGGTAGCGCTTAGCTTACTTTCGCCGGTGGACTCAAATTACCTCTATTCACACCGTTGACGACATGCCGACTGGGTGCTAATTTGTGTATAGCGACACGACAAGTCGCAAGCCGACATTCCTCTGCGCAATTTTGGCAACTCGTCGAGATTGCATACTCATATTGCAAATCCTCGGCAAATGTCTGTGGACTGCGATGGCAACATTGCTGATACTTATCAGATCGGACCGGCGGCAAGGAAACAACCGCCAGATCCTTTTTACATTCTTCCCCCTTCACTATCCTCTTCACCCGATCGTGAACGCTCCAAGACCGACGATGATCTTCTTTCAGACCCAGTTTTGAGCGTTTTGGTAGACTGGGGTTCAGTTCAGGGCGTCATTGAGTGCAAAGGCAAGAAGAAGGAATCTGCAGCTCAAAAGGGACCTCCAGGTGGCAATGGGGAGAAGAAAAGCGGTGACCCTGGCGACGGCAACAGCGGGGAAAAGAGCGGCGATGGCGGCGACGGCGATGCTGCCGGACACGACCAGAATGCTGAAACTGGCGACGGGAACGGCGAAGAGAATGACAAAGATAAGGATCAAGATGAGAACAAGAACGACGGTGGCGATGCCAACCCCGATGACGAATAGGCATTTGCTGCCCCCACAAAAAAGAAGAAAGGCAAGAAAGCGAATGTCGAACCGGAGCCAGCTACAAGCGCGGAAAAACACAGAACTGAAGCCGATGGCGGTACTTTCCAAGAAATAAGGCTAGACGACGACATAGTCAAGATTGATATGGACTTTGGCACTTCCAAGACGAAATCCCTCTCTACGCCATGGAGCTCTAAACTGAACGTCCAAAGTAACAGCTGCGCGTTGCCCAGCGCAGAGGACATGGCCGCACTGGCTACTCCCGATCAGCAGGTAGGCAACGATCGTGCACAACCATGGAGCCATGGTATCACAAAATCCAAAAATAAGACAAAGTCGGCCTTCGCTTTTGATGCCCTTAGTCGGGATGAAAGTGAACACGAAGCTGGCAGCGACACCAAAGATGATGAGTTCAACGAGAAGAGCAAAAGTACCGGGGAATTCAACGCCACAGGGAATGCAAACGCGCCGTCTGCTGACGACCAGAATACCGTTGGTTTTAGTATTTGGACGTCTGCGACAAACAAAAAGAACAAAGGCAAAAAACAGGCCCTGGAGTCCAAACCCGAGCCCCATGTGGAGGCTGAGCTCGAAATTGCCACTGAAGCTGACAATGTCAATGTTGAGAAAGAAGAACTTATTGACCAGCCAGGTAAGGTTGAAGACGAACCTTGGGATATCTGGGGAACCTCCAAAAAGAGTAAAAAGAAGTCCAAAACGGTTACCGAGGACGCTTCAAATATAAAAGTGGCTGCTACTGCTTCTGCTGTGCCCGAAACCAATGGCAATAGAGATACAACAACCAAAGAATTGACCAATAACAAGAACAAGACTGTCGGCCCGCAAGCAGAACTATTGACCGACCTACATTCCGAGCCCCCCAAGGATCTGGAGTGGAAGACGGAAAACAAGAGCGAAGGTATTTGGGATTTCGAGACAAAGGTATCAAAAAAAGATAAAAAAAAGAAGGCAACGGCTGGAGATTAGACGGCACAGGCTCAAGACTCCAAACGCATCCTACCCGAGCCGTCATCAGATCAATCCAAGGGCAGAGAAGATGTGAATGTTAGCCGTTGGACATTTTTCGGCACGGGGAAGAATGAGGATCAAAACATCGATCCTACCCTGCCCAAAAAATTGAAAGATGAGTATACTTCTGAACCCGACAAGGTTGAACCCGACAAGGGGCTGAAAGGGACGGAGGGGACAAAATCAGTGAAGACGACAGAGAAAGTACATAATATATGGGACAGATTCAGGGCATCATCCACAAAAGACAAATCCATCGAAACTCCATATGTGAGTACGGATGCGAGGACTGAACACAAGACTTCAATAGCGGACATTACTCAATCGGCGTCGAAGGATATCACCTGGGACGGTCGGGCATTGTCTTCAAAGAAACAAGAAAGGTAAGGGCTTCAGTTTAATACAGATAGAAGACCAAGACGTCAATAATACCCTCGAGTCAGATCAGGAATCGACAAAACAAGGCACTGGGGATGGCGAGTTTTTCGCTTCGCGAGGATCCAGCGAAAATGACAGGATGAAGAATATCAACAGCACATTCTTGAACCTTGGCGAGATGGAAGAGCTAGATTTCGCGGACAAATTTTGGAGTACGGAAGTCAAGAAGAATGAAGGCGAGTTAAAAAAGAAGCAAGTCAGGGTCGGAGGTGTATGTTTCGGTGAGAGAATCCAACCAATTCCATAGAAGAGGCCAATGACAGGATTCATCCCGAGGCCTGGGTTGGAGATTCATCCGTCAAGAAGCTTAAAGCCTTCGAGACCTTGATTGACCCGCCTCTTCGTTTTCTAATACCGCCTTCAGAGCACTTTGCTAAGTCTCATGTTCAAATAGGAAAGTTCGAAGCCACTCCGTGGGATGAAGCTGTGGAACCCACGTCAAAATCCGAAAAAGAAGAGCAAGACGAAGGAGCAAACAGAGAAAATACCGGGTTTGAAGAGAACGAGAAAAAGGCGGCTAAGCAGGACAAGATTAGAAAAAAGTCCAAAGAAGATGAAATGAGCCGTGCAACAGAGAACTCTGCGATAGACGATGAAGATTACAGCCGCAGTGCGGCCGAAGTGGCCAAGATTGCTAGAGAAGAAGAAGAACTTGCTGCACTGACGATAAAAAAAAACAAGAATGGCAAGTTGAACAGGAAAGACTTAGAAAAGTTCAAGGTTCTGACAGAGAATGTGGAGAAAAGAGCCAGAGAATTGGCTTCTCGTCGGGCAGAGAAGCAGGTAACGCAAACAGATGTCCAAGATGCAGAGAAGACCGCCCGAGAAGCAGAAGAAGCGGCTGCCTGGGAGGCAGAGGAGGCGGCTACTCGAGAGGCAGAGGAGGCGGCTGCTCGAGAGGCAGAGGAGGCGGCTGCTCAGGAGGCAGAGAAGGAAGCTGCGGAGGCGGCAAAGAAGAAGGCTGCGGAGGCGGCAGAGAAGAAGGCTGCGGAGGCGGCAGATGAGGTGAAAAGATCCAAGAAAAGTACCAAGATCAAAGAGAAGGAGAAAGAATCTGAGAAGAAGGAGAGAAAAGGCAAGAGCCCTGACTTTCCAAAAGCATGGGGAACTTCGGAGCCACCCCCGGAGACAATGCCGGTGCCAACGTCGGAGACGATACTCGACCCGGAACAGGTCGAAGAATTATTGTCATTCCAGGACAAGTCAACGAACGAAGCTTTTCATTTTTGGGGCTTGGGCAGCTCTAGGAGACCCAAACAAGGTTTGTCCCTTTTGTCCATGGTGATAAGTAGACATAAATGACTAATATACCTCAAGCTACGGAAGATGCAGCTTCTTCGCAGCAGACTTACGACGGTCTTAACACCACGGCGGCGGCGACGCGGAAACCTGCTGGAGGCAAGGTGGCTGACAGACTCAAGAACTTTGAAACCCTACACGATGTAACTGCAACTGCAAATTTAGGTGCAGTACCGCCGCCTCCACAAGCGAATAACAGAAACACCAAGTCCAGAATTCAGGGTGCAGACGTCGATTTGACCGACCACTACAGCTTTTACTCCAGGAAGAGTCGCCAGTCGTCGGAAGTACCCGGAAGCTTCCCGGTCGACGGGGAGGAGGAAGAAGTCGTTGTGATCAGTGATGCACTACCCAATGATGAATCGAAGAAGTTAAGGAGCAAGTCGAAAAAGACAGGACGAGGCACCTCCTCCACCCCCACCGGTCCCTGATCCGCCCCTGTCTCCAATGGCAGAGCCAAAGGTGTCAAAGAAGGAAAGATCAAAGATTAAGGACGATGGTGCGTCTTGGGCTCGATGGAATATGTCGCCACCCACGGAGAAGAAGCCGTCCAAGACAAAGGCGGAGAAAACACCAGCCAAGAAATCGGGGGAAAAGAGTCGGTTCAAGGAGTCAGAGACGGACAAGACAGAGCGTGCTGAAGAATTCGACGAAACTGCAGCCAGACCACGGCCATCTGGCATGTTCAATACGCCGCCTATCTCACGATCAGCGTCAACTCGGGAGAAGAGAGCGAGCGCCAGTAAGCCCTCGCGCCGTGGTTCCCTAGACGAGCAAGGCTTAGCTCCTGAAACCCTGGACGAGTTGCTCGAGATGTCGCCTAAAGCGACCAAGGTGCCAGGAGTCGACAGATCAACTCATAAACAGAAGTCTCGCAGAGTGGCACCCCACGAATACGACGACGATATCATCATGGTGGGTGCTGTCGATGCCGATGGTGACTCACCTGCGCCAAAGAAAGAGAAACGACGGTCCAAAAGACCACAGCATGAAGACATTGTCGTGGTGGATTCCGGAGGCCCCTTAGAAACGCCCATCAAGCGTGGCGGCTCAGCGGCGAAGAAGTCAGGCATCGCCGGCCTTTTCAGTGGGCTTATGAATCCCAAGTCAGCAAGGATCGATACGCGACTCGATTTCGACAACGGCGTTGTGGCCAGTGCTCAGCGGGATAGTCGCGTATCGGGGCGTAAGACGAGACGGTTCGAGAATGAAGTAGTCGACAAAGAAAGCGAGGAATCACGACGGGTAAAGGAGGAGTCGCGGCGTCACTCGCGGCGGCAGCGAGAGGACGACGATGAAGCACACAGGGCAGAAACCAGGGAAGCAAGGAGGGCAGAAGCTAGGGAAGCGCGCAAGGCGGAAGCCAGGGAAGCGCGCAGAGTAGAAGCGAAAGAGGCGCGTCTGGCGGAGGCCAAGGAAGCACGCAGGGCAGAAGCCAGAGAAGCACGCAGGGCCGAGCGACGGGCCGCTCGCCAACGTGAAGAAGAAGAACGGCGATTGGAGGAGGAACGGCAGGCTCAAAAAGCCGAGCGGCGGCGCGCGCGCCGAGAGCAAAAAGCAGCTGCTCTCGCTAGTGAAAGAGAAGACGAAGTACGGACTGGCTCCAAACAGGGGCGTCGCCGATCGCACACGATGGGTGCGTCGGAAGACGAAGCGGAACACCGCCAAAGGCGGACGGCACGGCGGTCATCCAGGGCGGCGGAAGACGGCGACATGCATCAGAGAAGTCACTGGCGACAGGGAGAGCAGTTTGGGGATGCCGCTGGATACAGCCACAGGGATCGTCAGGGCGAGAAGCGGCGAACACCGACCTGGCCGATCTCAGGAACATCATCATGGGTAAGGGAGTACTCGGCCGCTCCCCCTCCCCCGGATGAAGGGGAACAGGCGCGTCGTGAGGCGCGAAAAGCCCGGCGACGGACTGGACAAGTGGATGGCAGAGCAGATGAGACAGACGACCAGCGTCAGCGCCGGCGGCGGCGAGACGAACGCGAAAAGCGATCAGGCGGCTCCGAAGGCAGCGGCGAACGGCACCACAGCCGGCGAGGGTCGGCCCTGATGGATCCCGTGCCCAAGAGCAGCTGGTGGAAGAGGATCAGGGGGTGATGAATGGATTGGCGCGAGATTGACGAGGCTTCTAGGTGCAAGACAAAGCGGTAGGTGGCGGTGGCATGTGGCGGTTCGTGGCACGGCATAATTGATAGCATGGTTTGCCGTTGCATGCATGGTCGGCACGGTAGCAACAGTCCCTGGCCGGTAGGAGCGGGTGGCTATTTACAGGGCAGGCCATACGATCACATACGATTATGTGTGAACGTCGCTGATGCTCTGCAGTCATGTGTGAGAAGTGTGAGAAGTGTACATGAGAATGGCGCCGCAGGTCCGTGTCGCGATGAAAGCGAGCAAGGACTTAGCCGGGGGCTCGATTAGATAATTGCCATGATGCGGAGGGGATCCATGCGGGCGACTCGAGTCAAGATGCCGTGCCACCTCATTTCTACTTCTGCCATGCACCTTGACTCAGGGCGCCATTGCCGTCTTTTCTGCCTCATCCGCCATCGACGCCGCCGCAGGCCGCCGCCGCAGCCTCGGCCTCGGCCTCGTGTCCAGTGCTTGATCTGGGCAAATAGCGGCCTTCACCCCACCAGCGCACGACACAGCAAAGCGACTGCCCGCGATGGCGGCGCCTGGCAAATCGTCCAGATGGAGCTCGTTCCTTTCGCAGGCCGTCGCCGGCGTCGAATCACGTCTCGACAACATTCTGGCCGAGACTGGCGACGACGCCCAAGTCCAGGCGGGCAGCCGGGCACCCACCAAAGCCAGCCCTGGTCTGTCGCGTCGCTGTTCGCCATTCGCCACGTCGTGCTGTACCAGAACCCGTGGCTGATTTGATCTCTCCTGCCCAGCCAATTCGCACTCGTCCTCCAACGCCCAGGCCGGTGATCGGCTGCAAGCCCACTTGACTAAGGCCATGTCTGCGAAGACGGCACCACCGGCTTTGGCCGATGGCCGCGATGCCGCTTCTCGTCACAGCTTCACAGAGCGCCTGTCGATGGACACGCAGGCCAACGAACCGCGCGACACGCTGCCGTCCGCACCTGCCGAGCAATCAATGCGCGAGGCGGCTGGCGACGACAACGACGACGCAGCACCAAGGGAACATGACGCATCATTTTCTGACGGGCCTCGTCCTTCTAATGGAGAAGATGGCGATACCCAGGCCCCAGACGGTCACGCCGACTCCCTCAAGTCGGCCGATGAGCTGCATGGAACCAAGCGAAAGCAGCAGGAGGAGATTCGCGAATACCTGGAACACATAGATTCACTGCAAAGCAAGATTCAATATCTCTCGAGGAATGCTGCCGATGCGGCCAGACAAGCAGCGGCTAACGCCCCCTCTGGTAGCCTGGAGAAGAAACTAGCAGACAAGGATGAGAAGATTGCTCTTCTCATGCAAGAAGGCCAGAAGTTGTCTAGTATTGAGCAAAAGCTACGTGCCACAATCAAACGACTACGTTTCCAGGCATCAGAACATGAAGTGCAGATAGAGGCACTCAGGAAGAGCAAGGAAAAAGCCGTCGCGGATGCCGAAAACTTGCGCAGCTGTGTGAATGGTTCTGAGCAGCACGATGAATCTAATCGAGCCATGGCAGCTCTGCAACAGGATATCATCAACTTGAAGAGGGAGAACGCGGGCAAGGATGAGTTCTGCCGCAGTCTGGAGCATGACATGAAGTCAAAGATAGACCAGGCCGAGGCAACTGCCGCCGAGGCATGGACCAGGGCCCTGGCTTCGGAGCAATTAAAGCAAAAGGACCTTCAAGACACCATCACTTCTCTCCAAGCCGACAAGAAATCGATGGCCGATAAGGTCCGCCAGAACGATATAGAGTGGGAAGAGAGGCTGCAGCGGGTCATGAACAGAAGCCGTGCCGCGGAAGAAGAGTTAAGACTCGAACTACGCTCCATGGAGACCAAACTCGAGGCTATGCGAACGACCGCGGAGGAAGCGTCATCGGGCGGTCGAGAGGAGGCTCAAGTCAAGATGTTTCGCCAGTTCGAGACGCTGCAGTCCCAGTACACATCAGCCCAGGAGAATTGGCAAGGCATAGAGACCTCTCTACTCGCCAAGGCTGCCAACCTCGAAAGGGAGAGGCAAGATGCCCAACGGCGGGAGTCGGAAATGCGAAAAAAAGCTCGCGACGCCGTAAGTGGGCCATGGTCACCTGAATGAAGCAAGGCGATGCCGCGGCTGACAACCTGCAGGCGAGCCGCTGTAGGCATCTCGAAGACGAGCTCCAAGACCTTCAAACGACTACTTCCGCGCTACGACAGGAGTTGGAGTCTTGTCGCGACCAGCAGGCCTCAAAGGAGGCCTCGTGCAAGGCTACAGAAGAGGCTCTGGAACAGCTCAGGCTCGAGCTGGAAAAGGAGAGGCAACGGCCTACGACCAAGGACGACCAGTTTGAGACGGAGCCACGACAGTAGGTCGTCGAGTTGGCGGGTGCAACGTCCAGAGGTCGGCAGAGTAGACCGGACTCGCCGCTTCTGCCCATATGTCGGACCTTTGGTTCTGACCTCGCCGGCTGTCCAACGCCAAGCAAACCACGGCGCAATCCCACGCCCGCTGGAAGCATACCCGACAGTCCTACCGAGCTTTTGCCATCAATGCGCCGCGTTTCTGGCCAGCCTTCAGCCAGGCTCGCGGCTCTCACAAGCATCACCTCGGGACCGCCGCTGGCCCCATCCTCGCCCTTTGAGGCCGTCGGCGAAATTCTGCCGGTCCCATCACCGACCGTAGAGCGCGACAACGGCGCCGACGATACAACCCCCTCGTCGCCTCGAAATATGACCCAGGACATGGTGTCTGCGTCCACCGTGGCCGCGGGCCCATCTGTCCAGCTAGTCGAGAGGATGAGCGCCGCTATCCGACGCCTAGAAGCCGAAAAGTTGGCGGCCAAGGAGATGGCTAGAGTGTGCAATCAGAGGGACGAGGCGCGCGCCGACATGGTCATCGTCATGGAGGAATTAGAAGAAGCCAAGGCTATAGCCGGGACGGTGCCGCAGCTGGAGAAAGGTCTCAGACCTGGACTCAAGATACCAAACAACTCTGGAAATGCTAGGGGAGAAGAGCGAGCTCGTCGAGGAGCTCAAGGCTGACGTGCAAGACGTCAAGGCCATGTACCGCGAGCTTGTAGAGCGTACAGTCAAGTGATTAGAGCAATGGAGCGGAAATGCTAAGGAGCAGACGCAAGCCATGAGAAGGCTAATATCAAAGCTCTGCTTTTTTTTCTTTTTTGCACGATTTTGCTCGAGCCGTCTACAACAAAGAGAGATCAATACCCTCTCTCTCGGCTCCGTGTATAATATAGCGGCGAACCTAGGCAAGGGGATATCCTGTTAACCATCAGGGCCATGGGTCGGATCAGATGTGCCTCCACGCACCTCCTTATCCGGGGCCAGTTCGAGGGCCAGCTCATCGACACTGTTCTTGATATTAGAGTCTGCTCCCTCCTTCAACAAGGCCACGGCAACGTCTCCTGCGGGTCGAGTAGAGTGAGCCGACGGTCAAGTGTTGATGTGGTCCAAGGGCTCCGCGTTCTTACCGTGACCCTCAGCGACTGCGTGATGCAAGGGGGTGAAGCCCTCGCAGTCGGTTGCGTTTAGAGGACTTCTATTCCGCAGTAGCAGGCTGACCATGGGCTGGCAGCCGGCAGCGGCAGCGCGATGTATGGCATACTGGCCGCGGCGGTCACGGACGCGGGTCGACGCCGGAGGCCTTGCGTCGAGAAGGAGGCGGGCTATTTCCAGGTTCTTCTTGGAGGCAGCGAAGTGAAGCGCCGTCTACGGCCACTGCCCGTATCAGCATCGGATTCAACGTGTGAGGAGCCATGGGCGAATTATTTGTCCATATGGCTGACCTGGCTGCTGTTATCTGGGGAGCGATTGTGTCAATGTGCGTTATTTAGGAGGGAG
>KB853372.1:10878-27758 GCA_000372705.1 Cerataphis brasiliensis yeast-like symbiont
AGAGCTATACTTTTTTCATTAACATCAGCGCTTTTTTGAAGTAATAGTCGCAGTACGGGTTTACTGTCCGGCACGCTCGCCGATATCATCAAGGGGGTCCAGCCACTGTCGTCCTGGGGCGGTGACACCAACATCAGCTCTTGTCTCTCCAGCGTCGACTTCTTTGTCACCCGGATGGCAGGCTTACCTGGACATCTGGGTCGAAGCTGGGCTGGTCAGCCAGTAGAAGGACAATGTCGAAGTTGTTGGATGAGGCCGCCCAGTGGATGGCGCAACGGCCATCGCCATCTTTGCGCTTTGGCAGCGTCGGATCGGCCTGCGTACGTCCCGTTCCGATTAGTCGGTTACCAAAACGCGACAGGTCGGGATCAGCGGCCGTACCTTTAGCAGTGCCTCGGCCATGGCCACTGGGCATTGTGTGAGAACGCGAGCCTCGAGGCCTTTCACCCGCCGACGCGTGGCTCACTCACTAACCTTGGCCTTCGCGGGCAGCAGTGTGTAGGGGAAAAGGATCCCCGTCCTGGTCCATGGCTGCCGAGGCAGGTTTGGAGGCGAAATATCAGGGTTTCACGCTCGCTCGCTCGCCTCCTACGCTTCTTGTCCTCCGGGGTAGAGTAGTTGCTGAGTTGTAGCTGGGTGTGCTTTGATGGTGCCCGATAGGGTCTAGGGTAGGTTAATATCGAATATGGGCTGCTGAGGTAAGCTCCCTATCCGCCTGGCCTACTCAGACAGCGATAGGGCCGAGAATCGCGATAACAAGGCAGCAGTCTCACACTCTCAACTTCTAGAAACCGACTTTGCCATGCAAATAACCGGCTCGACCCGAACTCATTCTCAAGTGGACACAATGAAGACGCAACCGTCACCAGAGGGTGCGCTGCCGCTGAGCGTGCTCGTGTCGCAGAACTCGGCCGCCTCGAAAACCCTATTTTCACGAGCGTTCGCCGGACGGCAGCCCAGTGCTAAGCGACAGAAGCTCGAACAGGAAGACGCACCCGAGGACCCTGTCATGCGACTTCGTTTTCTGGCCGAGTACGCGGCAACACAGACTCTTTCTGCCTCACTGGCCGTCAAGCAGCCATCCAAGAAGCCGAGCAAGGCGCTCGTCAAAGCTCGGCCCGGAGCTCCCGTCGGGATGGCCCAGAAACTTCTCGAGGGCCCTGCTGGTTCTGATGCACAGAAAAGCGCGCACCAGGCGGCACCGAATGAGTCGAGCTTGAATATGAGGGGCCCGCAGTCATACCTGCAGGCCAGGCCGGAATGGCACCCGCCTTGGAAGCTCATGAGAGTCATTTCTGGGCACCTAGGCTGGGTGCGGAGCTTGACCGTCGAGCCGGGCAACAAGTGGTTCGCTAGCGGTGCCGGCGATAGAACCATCAAGATATGGGATCTTGCCACCGGAACACTTCTTCTCACATTAACGGGGCACATCAGCACCGTACGAGGCCTTGCCGTTTCCCCAAGACATCCCTACTTGTTCTCCTGCGGCGAAGACAAGATGGTCAAGTGCTGGGACCTCGAAACCAACAAGGTCATTCGTCACTACCACGGCCACCTGAGCGGTGTCTATGCCCTGTCTCTCCACCCGACGCTCGACCTTCTTGTCACTGGCGGCCGAGACGGCGTCGCTCGGGTCTGGGATATGCGAACGAGAAGCAACATCCACGTCCTATCTGGCCACACCCAAACCGTCGCCGATGTCAAGTGCCAAGAGGCCGACCCCCAGGTCATATCCGCATCGCTCGATTCTACCGTCAGGCTGTGGGATCTCGCTGCCGGCAAGACGATGGGCGTCCTCACCCACCACAAGAAGGGCGTGCGAGTACTGACCCTCCACCCATCCGAGTTCACATTTGCGAGCGCAAGCACCGGCAGCATCAAGCAGTGGAAGTGTCCCGAAGCCAGCTTCATGCAGAATTTCGAGGGCCACAACGCTATCATCAACACCATGAGCGTCAACCAGAGTAATGTTCTTTTCTCCGGGGGTAAGTATTATCTATCCGTGTCCTAGCAAAGACAGGCCCGCGCTGCTATGCCGAGCTGGCGTCGCAGATCCCCCTGCCCTGAGCTCTTGAGGCTGACGCATCGGTCTATCTTTAGGTGACAACGGCTCCATGAACTTTTGGGACTGGAAGTCGGGCTACCGATTCCAGACTCTCGACACGACGGCTCAGCCCGGCTCTCTTGATGCCGAGTCTGGTATAATGAGCTCCACCTTTGACCGCTCCGGCTTACGTCTCATCTGCGGCGAGGCCGACAAGACCAGTAAGCCCATCCTCCCCTTTCCTTTTTTTGGCGTCCGCTGCCCTCTACAGCACCAGATGCTAACGCAGTCTCAGTCAAGGTGTGGAAGCAGGACGAGAAAGCGTCGGCCGAGACCCATCCTATCCAGTGGACGCCGAGTCTGGCGCGACGCAAGTTCTAGGCCTGCGAGGGACGCAGACACCGAGGACTCCGCCCTTGGACCCGTCGACTATGGAGGGTATGCCTGTCGATTTAGTTTCCCCCGGTAACGCTCAAACGATGCCGATGCCCATGGCTTTCAGCTCTGCATCATCGCGCAGAGCCATCTTAACCTCTTCGTCGGCTATGGCGAGGCGCATCTTGCTCGGCCTCTCGGCACGATGTGCCTCAAGGCTCACCAGTCCGGCGGCGACGAGGTCCAAGGCTGCCGTGTGAACGTGACTAGGCCTACCGACGAGTCGATGACCGCCGCCGCCCTGAGTTCCCCTGAAGTCGCCGGCGAGGATCAAAGCCATGGCGGGATTGGTCGGCGCGGAATGAGCCGTGGCTCGTCTCAGTTCGTCCAAGGTCTCCCCAAACGTCGTTTCCACGAGGCCTGTCCGCCGAACTCGCAAGAAGAGCGCGACCATGAGAAGTTTGGACGTCAGCGGGAGGCTGCGGACGTGTTGTTGGACAGGATTGCTGGTGGCTTCGTTGATCGCCTTTTTGATGGTGGCAATGGTCACCCTAGCCCGACGGACGGTAATTTGAGCAGATCCAAGCTTGCTCGGCGTGGCGGGACATTCCTGAGCGTCGCTCTCGGCAAGCTCGACGGCCCGGCGGCAAATGTCCAAGGCTCGACGCGCATCTCCGCTCACCGCGGCAACTTTGCGGCTGGCGAACTGCACTGCATCCGGGTCGACTATGTTGCCGGACATGCCCTCGAGACGCGAATGTATGATTTTCATTAGTTGATCGTGAGTGTAGCCCGGGAAAGTGATGCGCGTCAGGCCTGAGGGAAAGTCGCACTTAGTGTTCGTTCCTCTGCACTCATCCATCGTGACTGGCAACGCCGCCCGTCTTGGTGCCGTTGCATAAAGGGGGATGGACTAGTCGACTCACCCAGTCGACTACTGATCTTGTTGCTTAAAGTCCGTTCGGGGAGATCCATCGTATTGGCCACGGCGAGAACAATCAGCCGACTGTGGCGGAGAGTCGGCCAGTTGAAGAAGTTGTACATGACGGCTTGGTTCTTGGTGACGAGTTGGTCGAGTTCGTCCATAAGGACGACGCAGGGAATACGGCGCGGGCTTGGGCTGCCAAATTCTCGGTCGAGGAGGTCCAGCGCCTGCGACGGACTCGCGCGCTGGCCCTTGAGCGCCTCCCATAGTAACGTGTAGGACTGGTGGGGGTCGGCGATTTTCATGCCATTGATCTCGACGAAAATAAAGTCGTCGAGCTCGTCCGAGCTAACGGCGTCTTCGAGCCGCGATATGACCTCGCGCACAGTGGCGGTCTTTCCCGTGCCCGGCGTGCCGGAAATATAGATGCAGTTGCCATTGCCCTCACGAATGGCAGCCTCGAGGTGAGAGAAGACGAGCGAGAACTCGCCTTCGCGGCAAGGAAGGCTGGCAGGCACTGCCGAGACGTGCAAGCGGGAGCGCGCTACTTGGAAAGGGGATGACTGAAGGCTGCCCGGGGAGAGCTTTCGTGTGGCCAGAGGAGTGAATTCGAGCTTCTTGGCGGTGCTCCTGAAACGGCGTTGCCAGCATCAGTCTGGAGTACTCCCATGACGGCGAAGACAGAAGCCATATACCTATTCTGGGACCGGGAGCCGGGGTCTGCATGGCCTCGCTTTGACTGGGGCGTTACAACCGGCTTTGACGCCGGTGCCTTCGTTGGTGTCTGGGGGGGTAGATAAAGTGCTTCTTGCGGCGACTGGCTGCGTTGCTTGCGGCGTCCGCGCGTCATCTTGGTATTCCTCTCTATCCTCTCTATGAGATCGAATATATCGTGTCCGCCTCGATAAATATCTTCCCATACGAATTCATCCGTGTAGGTGGCTGTGCGGGTGTTGCAGCCGCGACGGCAGATGAAGGTCTTGCCATAACCGGGGTGGTGGCGTGGGACCTTTCCGGAAGGAAACCTGGAGAGAAAGGCCTGTTGCGACATGACAGTCGCCTTGCCATCTATGGAAGCTAGAGGGTTGACGTCCCACGATGGGCTGATGTACAGCTCATTCTGTTGGCGCGTAGCTGCCAGGTCAGCCTCGCTTCGGAGTCAAAAGGGGAGAGCGGGAGTAGCCATACGCAAAAAAAGTCGGTGCGTTTCTTGTTTCGATTCCGGATCTCCTTCTCGGTGGAAAACCACATGAAGTTGGCCGCCATCTCCGTCTCGTCGTCGCCGTCGCCGTCGACGAACTCGCAGATGATGGCGACCCAAGCCTCGTTTGAGCCATCGGCCTTGAGCATGACGCAGTCGCCAATACTGCACCTGAAGGATCCATTACGCGCACCGACAATATTGCGGCCAGACTCTGTCTTCCTTCGCTTCCTGCTCGACAGGCCGTCGGCATCGCCACGGTGCGGCGGGTCTTGGCCATCGTAGATCCATTCCCAGGACGACTCGGAGTCAGAATCGAGGTCGGAGCCGGACTCGTCGCCGCCACCGGTCGCGGAGAAGGCGCCGAGGGGCCTGCGTTTCGTTTGCGGCTGCGATCCCATGATGTGGCTTGTGCCGTTATGCTGCGTTGCGTCACGGTGGACGGCAGCTCTATGCCCTGCGATGCTTGAGCTTGAGCATCGGGTCGAACTAGGCGCGACGCAAACGGGCCGCGATGACTCAGCTTGTCTACATATCATTCGCACAGGTATAAATCAACTAATCATTCGCACCACATCAAAGACCCAAGTTTCCGAGTGGCAGTCTCAGCCTAGATCACCTTGTCTGTGAAAACCTCACGAAGAGTCTAATTTGACATCACGTTCACATGGCAACGGCACGTGATTGCTTTCGGGGCCTGAGGCAGCTGTCGTTGCATGATGAAATACCTTCGACAGTAAACAGGACGAAAAAAAATGATGAATTACCTTGAGATGAACTGCCCCCACGCCTCCTACTTTTTCCGAGGCAAAAGACTTTCCCCCTTCCCCGCTGAGTTGCCTCTGTTGTCCGCGGGCCTAGCTTCCCGACTAGGAGGCTGCCTAAGTAGCGCTTGCCTTCCTTCCGCCAGGTATCCACACCGAGGATTAAAATGCCCGGCTTGAAATCTAATTCAGATTCATTGCGGTCCAAAAGGGCCCGAGACACGCCTGTCATGAGCCGCGATCAGAAAATTTTGAAGCGGCCTGGCCAATCTGGTGGGCGGCCTCTGCAGCCGTCGCCGAGCAATGTTCCAACCAAGGCGGCTGGCTTTGGCTTGCCTACCAAGATGGGATCCTTCAAGGCTTGCCGGGACTTCGAGCGGCGTGCGGAAATGGAAGCTGCCGATCAAGAGTATCTTGGGTTACCGCCCGGGGATGTGGCTCTATTCGAGGTGCGTGGAAGGACCGTTCATCCTTTGCCTTGGACCGTTTTGATCGCCTCTCCTGTAGGCTTCTGTCGTCATTCCTGGCAAGCACATGCTTCCACGTGGATTGAACGATCCCGCAGCTTTGGACGACATCCGCAAGAAGCATAAAGTCTGGATCGTCACCAAGACTCAACCGACCACGCAGCCAAACGTCTTCAACATTCACAGCAGGACCATTAGGCACCTGCAAGAAGCCGTCAAAGAACTCAACTGGGCCCTCCACGACATGAGGTTGGCCAGCGAGAACGTGACAACCCAATTTGTGGTCCAGAAACCGTCCATCATTCACCGTGATGAACCTATCGTGGTCGAGCTGAATGCTCGCCCCCACGTGCTTAGTGTGCCGAACTCATCTGCCATGGCCCTACCTGTATCGGTCGACCTATTCGATCAGCTTCAATCTGGTCTGCCTTCGTTGTCAGAAGTATTGACGGCTCGCGGGGCTCATCAAAAGATGCGTGTCAATTTTGGCCGCCTTGAAATAAGGTCCAGAAAAAGGGGCGTAGGCAATCTTATGCCCTACCTTGATTTTGAGAAAATGGTACCCCAGTACTCTATCCGAGGCGGTGCCAACTTGCACACTCGGTAAGTGACTCGGCAGACCGACAGTTTCGTTGATGGCTGCAGAGCTAACATCGTATATAAGGCTGTCCGATGTCCACAATGCCGACAAGATCATCAAGCATTTGCAGGACCCTGCCGTTGGCATTGTACTTGCCGAACAGCAAGTCTGGCTTCCGCAGCATACCTTGACCTTCTACATGGGAGACAAGGAGCTCATAGGCACAGCTCAGAAGCTGTCACACCGGCACACCCAACTCTCGGCGGCTATTCTTAAAAAAACCGAAAAATGGCCTCGCCTTAACTGGACCGTGGTTGCACCGGATATGTAAGTCTCCAAGTAATGCTGTCTTCTTAGCTTGACCTGGCTGATGCCATCATTAGGAAGCTTGACTGGAATATCCAGGTTGATTCCGGCGAGGCAACCACGAATATTCCCGCCCCTTATCAGGATCTCATGTCAAGAACAGTACTGAAGCCCGCCGAGGACGAGGAGTCCAAGGAAACTGTATTTCAGTCTTTCCGAGTCAGGGTACCGCAGTGTTCTCTCAGTAAAGAAATCGAGGAAACTGTACTCAAGACGTCGATAATCATGCCTCTTAAAGATACGCGGCTTTTGATTGAGGTCAACGTCTCGCAGGCATGGAATCATACAGAGACGCAAAAAGATCCCGAGGTTTGGTGGGGTATAGAACTCTACGGAGTGCACTGGGACGAATCGATGCATTCATCCACCCAGCGTAAACCTAGAGGGGACTCGCGCGCGATACTTGAGACACTGTGGCCTGACAAGAGTGGTGCAACTCGAGAAGGAGGGTTCCAACGGTTCCTGGGGCACATCATTGAGGTCCAATCTGCGTTGGGAGCATCCGGCTTAGATTCAAAGATGCCGATGGAGAAGGCTACAAGACTTGAAGGAGAAGAGGCGGAGTATTCAGGTCGAGCGAGTCAATAAATATCTAAGGATTTGGAGTCATTTTTTTTTGGTTGATTGATATCAGGATCGAGCTGCGACGGGGAATGCCGCCAAGTTTCTTATCTATGCGCTGGACGGATGCCGCGGCAGTTGTTGGACGACCACTGAGGCTGGAGTGCCCTAGGAAATTTTGAGCTTTTGTCGTCGAGTTCCTTGAAATTACTAGAGAGTAACAGCGTCTTGCTCTCGTAGAAAGACCGCCAGCTTTTGCTCCTCAGTACATATCAGCGACGGCCTGTGATTTTCAGATACTAGCAGGATTGATGTCAGCCAGTCACTTTCTCCACCAAGAAGTCAGTGCCGACATCGACAAGGATCATATCCCACCGCAGACAGCCTCCAATTTTGTTGTGAGTGCCGCGAAGCCGCGTGGATGACGACGTCAATAACCCCGGCCCTGACTTAGGCCAGAGGCTCAAGGCCACTAATATCGACCAAGAATCAAGCGAGGTCGGCTACTGGCCGGCTGGCGTAGAGAAAAGCTAGAGGAAATGAGTGTGTGAGCATCCCGGGCTCGAGCTTGCGCTCCTGTCGTGAGTCGCGGCTGGCTGAGGAGACGGCGGCGAACACTTGGCGCAGACGGCGCCGTGTCTTAAAAGTTGCCAGCTACCGGTACCTCCTGCTTGGCGTTGATCTTTGACATAAATTCCAAGTCGGCCCCAGTTTAACTCATGTCCATCACCAAGATTCCAACCTCACTGACATTCAAGGGACACACGCAGCCAACATCGTGACCTAGTCTTGCGGCGAGGAGCTGGCTAGGTGTAGTCGAATCGAACAGCGAGTCACAAGGTCCGCCTCGAAGTAGGCAGCGCGCCTATGCGATGATTCGAGCGATGATGAGCGTGCCGACGGCCGCTCACGTACGTGCAACACAGTTATGGGACTCACAAGGTGGTGTCAGGTTTGGGTAGAAGAGGAAGATCACGGATTGTATTGACTTCGATGCGCCGGGGCAGCTCGAGGCAAAGAATTCCGTGGATGCATCTCACGGCCTGCAGGCTGCTTCCCGGTCGATCCAACGACTCCTAGAAAAGCCGCCTTGATGTACTACTGATAATCACAGCGTCGTGGCTGGGTGCAACTGATGTGCGTGTGCAGCGCTGAGCCATGTAGGCCCATTTTCCTTGGTAATTGCTAGGGGGGGGCGGATCTAAGATTTAGTGCGGGTAATTGGAGTCGGTGGAGCCGCGGCTTGGAAATTCGACATGGACCAACAAGAAAAATTTTAGCGACTAAGAGTTCACTATGCGACGCACTTGTTTATTGAGATATATGGCGGCCTACCTCAAAGTGACTGAGAAAATTAATCATGGCCAGCTTTCCTCGTGCCTTCGACTGGAAATACCAAGCCTCTTGATTGACCAGACTCAATGGAAAAGCCTCTTTGAAGCAGGGCATCCCCTGACGGCGAGGTTTGAGGCTTTTGCACCGAGCGGGTGCTAGTTAGTCAACTAGTTATAAACAATATGTACCTGCTAAACTGGATTATCGATAAAAAAGTTCTTATCGCTATACCCGTGATGGTTTGAAATCTTCTTGACTGCATTCATATCTTCGCCTTGATAAGGCATTGGGGAAAAGCAGAAGCAGCCAGACCATTGTTACTGGGATTTTTTTCTTCGCCAAGTACACAGCCATGGTGTCCAAGAAGCGCTTTCGTTTGGCCATGGCTCCAAACAAAGATATCGATTTGAGAAAGTCGAAGCAGCGAAAACTTCAGGCGGCTGTCTCGCAGAAAAGAGTACAAACCATGCGAAGCAGCCGCATAGCTGCCAACGAAAACCACCTTGCCGGCCGTGAGGGGATTTCGCAAAATGTCAACAAGCTTGGAAAGGAGGGGCGAGATCAGGTGGTCGACCCTAAAGAGGCAGTGACGGAGGACTCGGACTCGGACAACTCCAGCTACGTTTGTCGAGCCGCTCTCCCACGCAAATAATCCTTGACTGACTGATCTTATGCTGTCTGTCCTTTGACTGGCGTCAAGTTGAATGTCGATGTCATCGACGACAGTGACACCTCCGCATCCTCCCATGAAGCCAGAGACATGTCTCCCCATCCACCAGTCAACGGCACTCAAAAACCACTCTGGTCAGCGGCGGACGATGATAAAGACACCGGCGCTGAAGTTCCACTCTCTGATCTTGAGGAACTCGACGAGGACCGGGGCGAATTCCTGCCTCACGCTCGTCTTACCATAAATAACACTTCTGCTCTTCAAACCGCCTTGGCTCGAATATCCATATTCGACAAGTTCACTTCCTTCGCTTCTCACCAGTCTGTCGACGCGTCCGTCGATACTGCCGAAAGCATTCCAGATGCGTCCGATGACCTGAATCGTGAAATATCGTTTTACTCTCAGAGTCTAGATGCTGCTCGACGCGGCCGGCGCGAGCTTTTGGCCGAGGGAGTTCCTTTTTCTCGGCCCAAGGATTACTTTGCCGAGATGGTGAAACAGGATTCGCACATGGAAATGGTCAAGGCTAAGCTGGTCGAAGAGGCGTCTGCGAAAAAATCAGCGCTAGAGGCTCGTAAGCTTCGTGAGCTCAAGAAGTTTGGCAAACAAATACGGGTGGCCAAACTGCAAGAACGGCAACAGATGAAACGCGAAACACTAGATAAGTTGAAGACGCTCCGGAGAAGTAGGTCGCTTTCACTGCCCTCTATTCGGTCATTTGGGCCTGCCCATTACTTGGCCAATGTCTTAACATCATCATTTCCTGTCTAGAACGTCCAGACTCGGCTGCGGAATCCGCCATCAACGAAGCTGATCTGTTCGATGTCAGCATCGACAATGAAGGCACTAAGAAATCTCAACGAGGTCCCAAGGGCCGCCGACAGTCGGATACTCCCATGCCAAACCCAAAACGCCAGAGGAAAAACGAAAAGTATGGCTTCGGTGGCAAGAAACGCCAATCCAAGTCTGGAGACTCCATCAGCTCCGGTGACTTGTTGAGTTTCGATGTCAAAAACATGAAGACGGATGGCGCCAAGGGACGGCGTAAAGGCCACAAGATGTCGCGACTGGGTAGGGCTAAGAGGAGGGCTATGGCTACAAGGTAGCAAGTCTGAACGATATTGACTCCTTCACTAAGAGATTGAAGCGATCATGACGGCTCTTCTAAGGCAGAAGGATCGGGCGCGAGGGGAGGTGCGAGCTTAGAAAGAACTGCCTCTCTCGGCACCACTTGGCGAAGCGCAATTGTCCCAGTAGTCTGGCAGTCGTCACCCTTACCAATCAAGACTAAAAGTACCTGGGGTGGACATGACCGCCAGCAAAGGACGGAGCAGAAGCTCTATTTTGACGACCCGCACCGTCGTGCGCTCAACGGTGTGGTTCTGTGTCATGTGCGCCGTCTTATTAGTGTACAGGGAGGGCAGACACCCTTCGCGTCCCTCAGTTCCAACGCCATTTGTGAAAGGGGGTTTCGTGTCCATCGATCTGAGCTGCTGCATTGTTCAAGATCACCCAGGTCGTGGGCGGGCGTGCTGTCGGGAACTTCTGCAGCCCCCTCTCGCCAGCCCCCTTGTTGCCGACCGGAGTTCTCCGCTGCCTCGAATATTCTCTCCGTAGTCCAGACAGGAAAAAAAACGCTCGATCGGAGCAGACGGGCTGGCATGGTGATGATGACGATGCATGTTGTCGCAGCCTCTATGCGCTCGGGCACGCGTGGATGCGCATCCGTGCAAACAAACCCACAGCAGCGGCAGGATGATAGTGTGTCTTTCGGGCAGCATGCTGGTCCGGATGCACGTCTCTTCAAGGCGGTCTTTCCGAAATGTTGACTGGCTGAAAGACAAGAATTGACGAGACAACGTCTCCCCCAGTTCTCCAGATCTCGCTTGGGCGCTCCTCCAATGAGACCCGCACATCGACGGGACTCAACAACGGAGGCCCGCCGACGGATCCGAAAGCTTGGTTACCATGAGGTATGGCGCGGAATGTCACTCACATGAGGCGAGCATGCCCGGCGACAGGGCAATCTTCTACCCTCAGCACCCTCCCCCCCCTTCCAGTCTTTGGAATCCTGTGACAGGAAACGTGTGTTGTATAATTCTCCTTGCGAGATGACAAGGAGAGTGGTGCTGGTGATTGGTGATGTTGGGGCCCATGGCCCATTGTTTTCATTTGTGCGCGCCCTTTGGCTGAACAGAGCCTCGTTGCGTCCTTGACACTGATCTCTGAGAGTCAAGTTTCTTGTGAGGGTACGACCGAGCCTTTTGGGTAGTTGATGCGCACTCGGTACTCTGACATGCCCGTCACAGCCCATGTGCACATCTGCCCCTCAAAGTACGCGTGAAATGTGGACTCAAGAATGAGTCGTCTGGATTGAAGCCGAACCATTCGGTCCTCACCTCCATCACGAGTACTGTGCGGGAGATAGGCGCCTACCTGTTCCGCTGTGCGAAGTCGAGCTTGCGCGCCACCTTTGCGCCACGCTTCTCGTCGTCGGCTGTCACGATGCCGGGCCTCCTCTTCAGGTCAGCGCCCACCTGTTCCTGGGCCCCTTGGTGCTTCCGCGGCAGGTCCTCCTTGCGCGTCGGCTTGGGGTCCGAATGCCACCAGGGGTGGCGAAGCATTTCGCGGGCGCAGATGCGGCGCTTGGGATCAAGGGAGAGGGTGCGCAGGAGCAGGTCCACGCCATCCGGACCAACGGTGCCGAATCGCATCTCGTACCAGTCGCGGCCGCGGACTGGGTGCAGGGCTGGCACCGTGTACTCGGGTAAACTTGTGACGCCGGGCCAGTTGTCCTCGGTCGGCGTCCCGACAGCCTCGCAGACGAGTTTGATCTGATCTAGCTCGTTGGCACCGGGCAGATAGGGTGCACGCATGACGAGCTCGGCAAAGACGGTGCCGACGGACCAGACGTCAACGGCGCCCCCGTAGTGGCGGGCACCGAAGAGAAGCTCCGGTGGGCGGTACCAGCGGGTGATGACGTTGGCCGTCATGTTTTGGTGCGGGTCGGCGAAGCTGCGGGCGAGGCCAAAATCCGCCAGCTTGACCTCGCCATCAGCAGCAATAAGCAGGTTGTTGGGCTTGATGTCGCGGTGCAGGACGAAGTTTTCGTGACAGAACCAGACAGCCCGCGTCAGCATGCCCATCCAGGCCTTGACGTCGGCGGCGCCGTAGCGCACACGATCTGTATCGCGAATGAGCATCTCCAGGTCGCCTAGTGGCAGGTATTCAAGTACGAGGTTTAAGTTTTGGTCCTTGGAGGAGAAGACGGACAGGAAAGAGATGATATTCGGGTGCTGCAGCTCCTGAAGGTGTTTGAGCTCACGCACGGCGTCAGGAGCCATGCCCTCGGTGTATTCCTTCTGGACCTTGATCTTTTTGATGGCCACGAGTGTCGAAGGCCGGGCGCGTAGGTGGCCTAAGAAGACGATGGCGTAGGTGCCCTCGCCCAGTTTCTTACCTACATCGCGTTAGTGAGGGGTCAGAGGGGCCACCATTTCATGATAAATCAACTTGCCCTTTGCGTATTTCCGCTTCTCATCCTCATTCATGATCTCGGCAAGATCCAGCGACGGAGATGAGGATGCGGTCGGGGCCGCGGGTGCCGACTTGGACGGCCTAGAACTCGATACCTGTGGGGAGGCAAGAGTCTTGAGTGGAGAGGAGCTAGGGCAAGTGTTCCCTCGGGAATCCGATAGGGCTGTGACAGCTGGAGAAACAGTCATTGCGCTTGATTGTAGAGTTGACCAGACATCAAAGAGAGGAGCTTGCGGGAAACTAGGCGAAAAGAGAGCTCCTGTTGCGCGACGCCAAAGAGTGTCCGTTGAGGCGGGACGATTTTTTTGCTCAGTCTCGAAGCTCAAGGTTCTACCTACGATCAGGAATAGTTGAGTGAGATGGTTTGACGTTCCGCCAACTATAAGTGTCTTTAGTTCCTGGTGGCACGAGTGGCAGTTTCTGTCGAGGTCATCGAGGTGTGTCGGTTTGTATGCAGTATTTTGGCACTGCACGCTTTACAGGTTGTCCTGGATGTTGGCTATTGAGGATAAAGTGACCCCGGGGTAGATAATACAATTACATAACTAGCCAGTTGCCATTCGCACACAAGGCCCGCTTTGACGCCGCACTAAGCCGGCCCGGCCGCACGTGTCTATGCAGTCACCGGCGCAAATGTAGGTAGGCCTCATGTGCGAATGGCGATTTCGCTCCGAGGGTTACTCCCCTTGTAACCAACTATTAAACTGCGTGCTGAAGAACGCTTCCGCTACGGCCAGAAGGCTATTAATACATACATGCAAGTTGGTCGGCGGGGGCTTGCGCGATGCAGTCTTTAGCCATGTTGGGGGGGCCCGACCCTGTACTACTTTTCGTATTTGCGACGGTTAGTTCTCCATGGTGACGATGTGCTGTGCATCATGCTGCACTTGCATACCATCACGGCTCGGCGAAGCCAACTGGCTCTCGACTCCTCCCTTCGGCACAAGGACCCTCCACCATACGGCTACTTCGACGGACTTCCCGGGCGGATTCCCCGCCGCCGCACATGCTCATCTCTTCCCAGCGGTTCTCCACCAAACCTCATAGGGGCCCGTACATCACCTTGCCGGCCCGACTGGTCCGGTAGGGGCATTGCCCATGGACTCAATCTTGTCCGAGAAGATTCTAATGAGGAATAGGGTGGGAAAGAAGGGTTGGAATATGTACAGCCCATACCATTCAAGGTACGGCGTTTTGGCTCTTACGTACATGTAAACAAGAGTGCGCCATCGGATCAGGTGCGCCGTGGCCAGCCCGTGAGCCCGTCTATTCCAATGCAGCAAAATTTCTATGGGTGCTGTGCCAGTCAAGCTTTTTCTCAGTTGTTTGCTCGGCTGCTATCCTCTTGTTGTCCGATGGGCGCGTAGCGTCCTTGGCCGCTGCCCGCGCTGTCCGAGCGGCCACGCCCAACCACCCGAGACAGCCAGCCGCCGAAGCTACAGTCTTCGCCGTTGCCTGGCTGTACCGGCGCCTTATTGTCGTCATCTATTTCAGGCTCTTGTCCGAGGCTCAGTCCGGGAATGGCACTCGTCGAGCCAATGATGCCGCGTCCGGATCCGATGGGCGACCCGCCTCTGATAAGTGAGCCAGTTTCCGCATGAATAGACGGGGTGCCAACAACAGTGTTAGCATCACCAAACAGAGAGTCCATCTCCTCGAGTCGAACGCCGCACGTTTCTGGGTAGATAAAGTAGACTGTCCAAAGACGTCAGGGGCCAGTACAAGTCATCCACCGGCCACGGCACCCCTTGTCACTTACCGATGACAAAGCTAGCTGCGCAAAAAAAGGCATGAACAAGATAAAGGCGCCACTTGATCCATTCCTGCAAAGTGGGCGTCATCTCGCCGACGAGCCAATTGGCAGCCCAGTTCGTGGCCGTCGATAGACTGGCTCCCTTGGAGCGAATGCTGAGCGGAAGAATCTCGGGAGGATAGAGCCAAGGAATAGGGCCCCATGAGTAGCCAAAGGCCGCGTTGTATATCATGACGAATAATACCACCAGACGCGGAGTCCAGCGAATGTCGAGGTAGATGAAATAAGAGACGAAAGAGAGAGAGATGGCCATGGCAACAGCACCGGAGAGCAGAATCGCCCGCCGGCCCCACTGATCCACGAGATACCAGGGTGGGATGGTGGAAAGAAAGTAGGTGATGCCGTTCAGGCCCGTCATGAGAACAGCATCGTGGCCGACCCAACCAGCCGATTCGAAGACGTAGGGGGCGTAATATGATATGACATTGATGCCGTTGAGCTGAGCCAAGCCCTGTGCAGACATGGCGATGAAGACGCGGGTCCGGTATCGGCGGAACATGTCTACATATGTGCGCTCGCCCTCTTGACGCTGCAAGAGCACATTCATCTTGATGTCACGATACTCTTCGCGGGCGCTGGCGTTATGTATGTCGCCGCCACTGTACAGATTGGCAATGACGATCATGCCCTCTTCGTCGTGGTCGTTGTCAAGAAGCCATCTGAAGCCAGGTGAGCGGAGAAAACCGGCAAACAATCCGAGCCCGGGCGGCTCACCTTGGAGACTCGACGATTATCAAGCTGCCCATACCAAGTAATGCCCCCATAATACATTGCATTAGCAGAGGCACGCGCCAGGACATGTTGCTCTCAATGAAACCGCAGCCGTAGTCGACCCAGACAGATGTGGCATAGCCGATGATATTGCCGGAGAACTCAATGCATGCCAGCTTGCCACGGTTGTGAGGAGGTGAAATTTCGGACTGGTAGACAGGCACAATAGTCGAAAGCATGCCGACACCCAACCCGGCCACGATGCGACCAAACATCATCATAGTCATGGATAGAGCAAAAGTCTGCAGGGCACCTCCGACGAAGAAGATGCAGGAGCCATACAGAATTGTTCGGCGTCTACCGATGATGTCCCCGACGCGGCCAACGACCAAAGAGGCGACGAAGGCTCCAACTTCGAGAATAGCGACCATGGTTCCAACTCGGGCTTTGGACGGGTGATGGAAGTAGTCAATAAAATACGGTCCTCTGTAGACGTGCGTGTCAGAGCCAGACTCGGTCTCTGTTTCAGGCTTCGGCGCGTCGAGCAGTAATAGATCACGTACGTTATGATGCCTGACATGACGCCTTGATCGTATCCAAAAAGAAAAACACCGAGAGAAACAAAAATACTGGTAAAGTATCTGTCGGCAGATAGAGATCAGCTCGTACCCGTAGTCGGCTGTACAATGGGGAGAGGAAGCGGCGCGTACAGAAGTGGTTTGCCCGTCAGGCCGTGTATGGAACCCGAACCTCCGGACATGATGGCGGCGATGCAGCGCTCTGCACGCGAGGGACGGGGTATTATGACGTCGGGGACCTCAATGGCCTCCTTGTCGATGGGAGCGGGCGGCGGCAGCAAGCGATGAGGGCGATGCGGGGAGGGTTCGCGGATGCGGACAGACTTGCGTTGTCGTTTTTGGACGCCAGCAAGAAGCTCCTCTTCGATCTCGTCAGGCAGCAGCAGGCGCACAGGGTCGTCGTCGGCGTGGCGGTCGGCGATGTCGCCCGTGTCGGTCCAAGAGGACTCGGAGCTAACGGAGGGCTGGCCGTGATGACGGGGCGAGGCGAGCAGCGACGCCGGGAGGGGCGGGTCAGGGCCGCTGCCAAGACGCGCAGGCAGAGTGCGCAAAGGGATGTTGGAAGGGAGACGAAGCTGGCTTGTCGAAGAAATGGTGGGCGGTCTTGGGGCTGAGCAGCAGCAGCGCCCACCTGCTTTGAATGAAAAGGAGAGAGGTGAGGCGGAGGGGAGAGGAGGGCGAGGGGGCGGAGGGCCAAGAAGACGGCCAAGAGGAGGGCGAGACAGCAAGGGAGGGCGTGCACGAGATAGACAAGATGGAAACGAGAGAAGAGCGGAAATGTGAGAAAAACAACGAGGCGCCTCTGGTCGGGTGACAGAGAAGGCGGCCAGGCGGTCATCAACACCCAAGCAGGACCCGCTAGCGATTTGGGGCGGCAGAGGCAGCCTGTGGTGGCAGCCTGTAGCGGCAGCCAGCGCCGTATCGGGGTGAGGGGGGGGTTTTGTTTTGCGGTT
>KB853374.1:9959-39519 GCA_000372705.1 Cerataphis brasiliensis yeast-like symbiont
CCCAAACCTGCTTGCACTCGCGGTATGCCCTGTTGGTCAAGCTGCCATCAGCGCTGCTCTGCCTGAGCACACACGCTCAAAAAGACCGAACGTACTGGAAGTATTCGCCGCACATGGACTTGTCCCCGCCGTTCCTGTAAAGGCACTTGTAGCTACGTTGAGCGGCCTCCTGGCATGGATCGTAGAACTCGCTCTTGGATTTGCTAGAGGAAGCCGACCGCATGTCAGGGAACCCTGCTGCACGAGAATCCATGTCGAGAACGGCTGACCTCTCAAACTTGGCCTTTGTCTTATGATCCCATGGGTCTGTCACGGCCTCTTGCGGTTCTGTCGGAGCCATACCGTTCATGATGCCGTCGTCGTGGTTCGTGGCTGAGCTGCGAACGCGACGGGTTGGAAGAATCCTAGCCCGATGACATGATATTACGGGATAATTAGGTACCCATCAGCTCCAAAAGCGGGCGGGGCTTGGTGGAGACCAAGGGACGGATAACTAACGGTCACCAGGTACTGATCGCAAGTACCAGAAAAAACTGGCGCAGATGCATCAGCGCAAATTACATCACCTCATGCACACGCATGAACAACAATTATCCTCTGACAGGAAACAAATCACAGACCAGATCAGAGGAGATAGATATCAGTCAATGGGTTTTTGGATAAACGAGTCTGTTGTGTCTTGAGCTAGAGATCAAGTCACCATACAAGCCCCATTCTAAAATCTAATCAACCAATCAACCAACTCCTTAGTAAGGGCCAGAAGAAGACTGGGGACAGCCAGCCCCAAAGCCCCTGGGACACATTTTCACGCCATGAAACAGCATCGCCGCGATTACCCGCCAAAAGGGCGTATTTGTGCGACTATGGTCGTACAAGCGTGGCTCAGTGTCCGATCTGTGTTGCATACTCATCAAGTCCGCCCGTCTTCGCGTCTACCCACTCGCAAAGCCTATCACCGTCCCGTATAAAGCCTTATCCCAGGCAGCCACGGAGAGGTTTGATTTGCCGATGCCGTATGGCATCAGAGCAGCTTCCCGAACAGCCTGAAGAGTTAGAGATTACAAGACAAGCAAGACACGTCTCAGAAGAGGGGGACCTTGTTCACGAGGCCTCGGCAGGCGGGTCATGTGGATGCAGAAGCTGGATGCGGATTCCGGTTACGGCAGCCCGGTTTCAGAGCGGTATGGCCGCTGAAGATGTGCACAATCCAAGTACCTTGTCTGCGTCGACACAGAGTAGGGCATCCATCTTGTTTCTCGCGAATAGACGAGGCATTCCAGCTGTAGCTCATCGCGGTTAAGACAAGGGTCACTCGACCGCCGTAGAATCAAGTAGGCACGATATGTGTAAAACACAGGGTAAAGGACAGTACTGCACTAGCTCGAGACATTGAACTCTCACTGGTGGCAGCTACCCGTGGGCAAAGCCACCTCGACTCCCGCTTGCCAATGAGAAACACGATGCAGACAGGAGGGAAGAAATATTACAAAGCCGTAGAAGCATCCCAGACCATTCCTCTTCTTCCCCCTCTTGAATGCCGCGGAGCAGCGGTGCACCGCTATTGAACTGGTATGTACAGGAAACTGAAACGAAGGACAAAGGGGACAGAAGCGGCGGTAGCGGAGGCGGCCAAGGTAGCAGACATGAAAGCAGCGAGAAGCGCGCGCTGTAAGTCGGCGTCCGACGAGGTGGGAAGAACGGCTCATAGAATGATGCACTTTTTCTCATCACGCTCCTTCCTGACGCTCAGCGCGACCCGCGCCGCCTCGGTGAAGGCCTCGTTGACGCCGCGATTTTTTATTGCGGAACATTCGAGGTACCGCGAGGCGCCTATCCGGCGAGCGACCTCGAGGCCTTGGTCGTAGTTAATCATGGGTCCCTTTTCACGGTGATCGGGGGCGTCTGCCGATGCATCGGCAGCTTCGTCATCTTCGCCATGCTCGCGGAGGTCACACTTGAGCGCGACCAGGACCAATTTGACGCCGGGACAATTGTCGGCTATCTCGCCAACCCACTTGGATTCGACATTTTCGAGCGAGTCCCTACTGTCGACCGAGTAGCACAGCATGATAAGATCGGTGTCATCTGTTTGCAACAACACGCGTGCACGTCAGTTGTCCGTCCCTCTGTGAGTCCGGTTGGGCCCCGAGTCTCGCACCGTAGGATAGAGACCGCAGCCGATCAAACTCCTCCTGGCCGGCGGTATCCCAGAGTGACAGCTCAATGTGAAAATTGTCGACGAAAATGTCTGCAACTGCTTCTCAGCAGCCAGTACTCGTGCCATCTTGCGCCATCAACCTGTTCGGTTTCGTACCATGGACGTAGTTTTCGAAAACAGTCGGCTCGTACACGGTGGGAAAGTAACTGCCGTAAGTCATCAGCGAATGTGTCTAACCGTTGCAGATGGTATCATGCCTAGCCATACCCTCTGGTGAAGACGTTGAGCAGTGACGTCTTGCCGCAGGCGCCGTCGCCTCTGCAGTCGTCCGGGGGCAACGTCAGCCATGATCTCCAAATCGCAGCAACAGGAGCACAGATCGGGGCACGCACAGCAGGACTAGCTTGCGCTGGACCGTCTTGGAGCCGCCGCAGAGCAGAGGCATCTTGTGATGGCGGCTGCTCTTCTGTCGCCACAGGCGTCAATGGAATTAATTGCCCGTACCAGCCCCGGAGCCCGCCACGTTGACAGTCCTTGCGCCCCGGCGTCTGTACTCCCGCACGACTCTAGAAGCAGGGCAGATTGGCAGACGCCGTCAATCCGCTTGTTCTCTCTTTTGTCGCACGAGGGCGGCTCAACGATGGCGGGTGGATAGAGCAGACAAATGCACTGACCGATATGCCCGCGCGAAAATGAGATCGGGGTGAGGAGCCGGGGTAACTTGCAAGGGCGGCGACTAATAACGCTAATTAAGGGGAAAAAAAAGTGCCCCTTAACTTATCTATTATGCTCGACTTTCTTCCGTCCAGGAAAGGGCTAAAACCTCACGGAATAGGCGGGGAGGCTGCTGATGGCTGCGATAGTCTGTTACAGCTGCTAACCGCCCTAATTAGTTGGCAGTTAACTAGCTAATTAACTGACTGACTAAGTAGGTTAGTTGGTGTCGATAGCAAAGGAGGGACAGTAAATCCGGGACAGTGCAACAACGTCGTCCGTCTGCTAGTTCGCCATGGACTCTGGCCTGGGCGGGATGGCAAGTTGCCAGTACCTCTCCCACACCAAGACAGCAATAGAATACCTATATGATCTTGGCAAGCCCATTCGCGCAGTAAAATACACCGTTGCAGTGAGATAGGACAAAACTAATTGCATCAGCCGCCGCACGCAGATTCGCTGTCTCACACAAAATGACCACACAAATGACAGACAAGGATAGACTCGAGAATCTGGGGGCCGGCCATCTCTCGCTCCAACGGTTACGTGTATAGGAAGCACCGGCGCCTCAATATGGCGCCCAGCATCGAGGGAACCTTCCTCTTCAACCTCGACCCGTCTCTCCGTATCGTGTCTCGTGAGCCTCCTCGGAGCCAGGGAACAACTGGCATATGGCAGCACTCGAGCCGGTTCTGTCGCATAAGGGCTGTTCAGTCATCCTTCTCTCGCTGGTAGCTCTGCCTCCCTCGTCCCATACGTTCCGAAAGGTCTAGCCTTTCTGCCTGCCGATGCAGGCCATTGACGAAACCTCGATCTCCCCTGCGCCGTCGTTCTTGGTCATCGGCCTCGCGCGCAACACGCTCACGCTCCTCTAATGCTGCCAGTCGCGTCTTGCGATCTTCATCCAGCTGGCATGCTGCGGATTGCATAGCTTCGAGTTTTCGCGCTCGTTCCGTCTCTATTTCATCGTCGTCTTTCTGCCACCGCTTTGATCGGTCGTGGCAATGATAAGCGTGGTTTCGCCGGCCCTGGGTGTCCCTGTCATCTCGCCGTCGCTCCCGACAATATTTTTGGCTTTCGTCGCTCCGTCGTCTATACGACGGGTCACATGGCACGTCTGACCACTGCTGCGGAGACTCTCCTCTCCTTCTCGAATCGTTTTGTTGCCCCCCGACATTTCCGCAGCCGCCAGTTCCGTGGCTCATGCGAGCGCTGTTCTCTCGTCTTCCTGGAGGACTTCGTTCGCTGGACCCCCTGCGCCGTCTATGCTTCTGCGGCTCGCCTTGATCGAAATCGTCTCGGTGATGGCGAGGGCTGCGTGAGCGTGAATATGATCGTTGCCGCCGTCGAAGTCGCCGCTCATCGCCTTCCAAGTCTCCACTTCGATGTCGGTGTTTTCTTCGCCGGTGCTTCTTGTCCTCGTCTTTCGATCGGTATCTCTTTTCCTCTTTTACACCCATGGACGAAAGCAGTTGTCGGCGCTTGATCGGATCGTTCATCATGCTATCGTACGCCGCCTGTTCCTGCCGCTTAATGGCCAACAAAGGGTCGTCCCGAATCTTGGCAGCCGTGTCTCTGGCACTGTTGGCATTTTGGAGAGCCATGAAGCTCTCCAATCCTGCCGTTTTCTCCAATTGTTCATTTTCCGTGCCCTTGATGATATTGTCAATCCTGCGCTTGCCTAGCAGGTATGCCTCCCGCTCCTCAGTAGTGCCAGCCTGGCCATCGGTGGGGCCTTGGTACATCCAGTCGACCCGATCAATCCGTTTTTTACCCCCAGAAGCCTCTAGTTGCCGCTGCAACTCTTCTTTGGCCCGTTCCTCTTTGATTTCATTGACGCGCTGCTGAGTTCGCTTGCGCTCGGCAAGAGCCTTCTGTTCCTCATCATAGACTGCACGTTGATTACGGCGCAGCGTCGGGTGGAACGACTTCTTGAGATTGAGATCGCCGCCTCCCATGGCTCGTGAATCTGCGTCTTGTTGGAGTCTTGAAATTTGGCAGTTCCAGAGTGAGATGGCTGGGCCGAAGCGTGCATATGTCTGTTCTGTTCCGTAGGATAGACTACGAAGTACTCTATGTCATTTTGGATCCTTGGCGCGAACTTCATGAGTCATCCTCGTTAGTCTGCTGAAGGGGCAAAAGTTACTTGGTACATAAAAGAGGTATTGATTGCCAGCTATGATTTAACGTAGGAAATGACATCGAACAAATAATCAACCATTTTAAGCAAGACAGTGAAAGGCTAGGTCTGAACTTATTCACTTGCATCGATAGTGATTGTTGTGCCGAGCACAGGACCATCATCTGGGGCAGCAGCTGTCATCAAGGCGCTCATTTGGTATCGTTGAATATGTAAACCTCATAATTAAATCGCAACATTTCAAAGCATAAAAAAAACTCGAGTTCAACCTCTTGGTTTGTCCTGATACTGCCTACACTTGGAACGTATCAGCCTAGCCTACCAGCTCGCCCTCTTAACGCCAGGTATATTCCCCGCCATGGCTTCGATTCGGAAGCAGTACTACTCAGAGTCAGCCATCAGGCGTCATGAGAAAATCGGTGTTGGCGCCTACTCTGGACATCTTAAAGTCTCTGAGTACGCCACGGCCCTTGCCACCCATGATACACCGATTATGGATCTGATGTGGACGGGTATAGCAATGCATCTGAGAGAGCTGGAGCTGAGCCTCGGCACGCACACGTAGCGGGAGCGTCGTGTTTCGCACTAGGTAGCGAAGTGCTTGCCTGTGGCTCCGTCTTCAACGCTGGAGTGCATTTTTGTTGGGAGAGCGAGAGCGCGTACCTCTCTATCTCAAATTTCTCGAAGACTATGCGCTTTGTATGGTCACGGATCGTGCGAGGTGTGATAAAACAGCCCAAGTCGAGCTTTTTGGCGCGAAACATAGACATGATGCGATGCGGATGTAAAAGCTTGACTTGGGCAAGACGGCCGCGGTCTTTCCATGAAAGTCGTAGCAATGATCACAAAACGAAGGTTATGAAATTCCGGCCAATGAGCTAGTTGAATGAGGCACTGCCGAAACTTACCCGTCGCCCGCATTGCTGATATGATTGTTGTATAATAACTAGTTCGTTAGTCAACGTGAATTTATCGCGGTTTATATAAGCAAATGTCCTCCCCAGTGGGGGAATACAGGGACGGTATTGGAGAGTCACTGGCGTTGGTGACGAGGTCTTGAGAAGAACCTTGACGAGGAGGCCAGCTTCAGAAAGCGGTCGAAGTGGCACCCTACTGTCAGAGAAAATGCCCGAGCCGGAATAGGTGTGAGCTTAAGCCGGAATCTTGGGGCATCATTCCGCATTAGAAGATGTGTGGTCCGCCATGGTGACTACGGGCGGCAAGAAGATGGTGGAGCTCCCTGCGAGGTATGGAGGGCTCTTTGGGACACCCCGGCGCCGCAGGGAGCTCAAGGCTTTTATATGCCTCTGATTGCTCCTGAGCCCACCAGGCCGCGAAGCGTGATGCCGCCTCTTACTTGGCTCGCTGCCGAAGAAAGACCAGAGGCGGGCAGATTGCGGCCTTCCTTGTGCAGCTAGTCAGCGCGATCGTCCCCAGGGATGTTCTGGTGGCCTGGACACCATTTGCAATGTACCTCGCCGTGCGCGGTGGAGGCTGCGGTGAAGGCAGAGGTTTCCCTCTGAGATGAGCGACAGGGACCGCCAAGGAGAGAGCGAATTGCCCATGAGTTATCGAGGCATGCGTGTATGCGCTCCGAGGGCACACTGATTGTCTCACAGAAGCCCAGGAGGGCACCGATAACTTGTGCGTTAAAAACTTCCCCATTGGAGATTCTTCCCTTGTCTAGCAACCTCCACACCAGCGGAGAGCACAACGAAGCCGTATCCGGGTTCCCCAGCGTACTGGGAGCTCGCACGGGAGCGGGGGCTACTGGGGTGACGGCCCCTTCTAACTAGACCTTTGCAGAGCGTTCCTTGAGAAAGGACCTCATTCAGGCAGCTAGCCTGTCGGGCCAGCTCTGTTTCCTAAGACCGAAGACCTACCTGTTTCCTCGCCGCGTCATAGGCTCCTTTGATGTCCATTGTCAGAAGAGTGATGGCCTTCCTGGCCGCGAGGGCCACCTCTGCATTGTGGAGGAGGGCGAGTGCTAGGTTCATGGCTGATCTTTTGGGCAGGGCCCCGGCCTGTTGAGGGTGGAGGACATCCGGTTGAAGACTGTCTGGGCGATGAGCCTTGCAAGGAGGCGCTCGAGGAGAGTAGTGGCATCGATCGCCAGGAACACACTGACGTGAGGCTGGTGTTTCCCACGTCTAAACATGTGCGACGGGCTTCCTCCATTGTGACGTTGAAGTCGAGGGGCAGTGCCGAGGCCGGGGGCTTCGGGAGTTCCGCCCACCAGTCAGGGATGTCGTCCTCCGCGCCTGACCTCTCGAGACTTGTGCGTCGGAGAGTGACGGATATTGTGAAGTGGTCTGAGCCGGTGGCTAGATGATGGCAAGCCCGGTATCTGCAGCCCACTTTGCGACCTCTCCGCCGCCTCCCAAAGAGTCCGCGACTAGCTGCCACAGGGCGTGCTTGGCATCGAAGTCGCCTGCCACCAGGAAACGTCGGGGAGTACGCCATAGCCCTTGGTCTGTTGCCGGGGTTAAGAAGTTGGGGACGGGGCCTTTGCCGGCGCGCTCTCGGGGAAGCTGGCGGGGCTTCCGGAAGTCTTCCGGGTCTTGTTTTGCTGATGCCACCCACGATCTCCGTGGGAGCGCACGGCACCCTTCTCCTTTCTTGTGAGGCGCACAAGGCGTCCGTTGACATTCTTGGACCGGGCGGGAACCAGGCAGTTGGCACATTGTGTCGGGCGTTGGCATGAGGCCTCCTCGTGCCCAGCCCTCCCGCATCGGGCGCAGCGGGTGCTGCGGTCGCATCCCTATCGGAAGTGGAAGCCCCATCACTTGTCACACTGGGTAGGCGAGGGCGATGTTTGAAGAGGAGAACAGCCTCTAACGGTGCACAACTGGACGCTCCAATGGGATCACGAGCGTGACCGTGGCATCTCCTGGGCGAGTGTAGCGGGAAGGTCGGACACTGTCTGGTTTCAGCAAGGCCTGGGTGGTGATTTCGTCACGACCCACAGCGTCGAAGTCAAGGGGATCAAACCCCGGGACGTAGAAGCTGCGAGGGCAACCCTCCATTAGGTAGAAGAACCACTTCGCGTGGCCCTCTGCAGCAGACGCTCCTAGCACGGGAGCCCAAGTAGCCTGCTCCGCCAGTAGCAGCTTCTTGGTTGCCAGGTCTTGGGCTTTCAGGGCCTAGCCCGTCTTAACGCGTGGGGAATGCGCGCCACGGAGATTTCGAGAGCCCTCGCAGCCAGGGCTCGGACAGGGTACGACGCATGATCCCAGGCCGAGGACCGCTCCCCGAGTCGAACAAAGACCCGCAGGTCTGTTGCGGTGTATCAAAGCATCTCCACCGCGAGCAAATATCACAAGATTTGTTCTAGACTGCTTCATTATACCATCGACTGAAATCCAGGATTGTATTGTATTTCTTCTCTTTCCAACAGGCCTCGGCCATGGAACCTATAGGCTGTCAACGATGCATCAAGACAACAATCTCATGAAGCTATGCCGTGTCGAACGCGAGGCGGCCGTATGCGAGGATGAGGTAGACGCCAAGACCTTCCGGAAGCCCATAACAGCCGGGCGGTTGTACGCACTACCTAGGTCAGCAGCCTCCAACGACTCATTGAATGGTGCGGCCTCGCCACGGACTACCCCTTCCGCGGCGGAAGCGTCTGCGAGGTCTAGGGGCGGGTTTGTAGCGTCCCCAGCAGCAATTGCAGCTGGAACCCGGCCTGGGCTGTATTCCTGAGGCCTGAAGGCGATGGCTAGATCGGCACAATCGCGGCCGTCAAGGCGGCTAGGCCTGAGATGTTAGCACATATGCGGTCCAGCACCGAGAAAGAGGCCAAGGTGGTAGCATGCTTTGAGTCCGGGTGGAGCCCTGAGGCGGACCCGATGCTACGGCATTGGCAGCGCGCGCCTACGCGGCCTTGAGTCCTGCATAGAGGGCGTGGAACCGCGGACGAATTATCTTCCATGGCGATAAGATCTGGCGTTTGGGTAAATATCATGACCGCACGTCACGAGCTACCGGTTAAGGATCTTAGGAGACTGACAAGAATTTGTTTGGCGGAGCGCCGTCTTTCGCGAAGAGCCATGGCGTCATGAAGCCGTGAAGATTAACAGGTCGCCGTTTATAGAGGAAGGAGCGCACCTCTGACCGGCTCGAGTAAGACAGTAATAGCTTGGTTGTAACTAAAAGGCCTCCATTCGTGGAAATAGGCGCTGACCGCTTACAGGGGCGACAATGCGGAAAATAGAGCGGCGTTAAACTTACCAGAGTTTGATTGATTGATCTCGGCCCTCCATTCCCTTGCAGAGACATGGGAGCTTAATATGCGCCCGAATCGCAGGTACCTTTCATCACTATGGACTACCTCCTCGCCAACGACGGCTTCGAATAACGGCAAGAAAATCGGGTAGCGGAAGCTCTTATCTTTATCCCTCCCGCACCACAGTGGACGTGGCTGATTCGTCTCACCCGGTTCGACAGCCCACGATGGCGCCTCAGGGTCGAGCCGACGCCGGTCTGTCTGAGCACAGTCGTGGGTAGGTTACACATGTCATTATTGAGTGATGTTAGGTCAAGAAGATTAGAGTTTTCTTTCACAGACAGGACACTAAGTCGATTAAGGTTTCCTCTCTATCTTTCCCAAAACCAGTAGCTACACGAAGAGCCCGACCGCTGTAAACGCTGCCGCGTGCTCTCTTGCATATCGAAAGAACCACTTCTTCCGCTTCATCCAGCCTTAGAGACGCACCATGGAACTTTCTGCGTGGCCAAATGGCCCGGGAAGTTGGGTGATATTACCGTCGCTTTGGGGGAAAAAAAAAGCCTGCAACCTCAAATGACGAGTCCGAGACACGGCACGTGGGAGCTGATAAGTGCTTAGTCTCCGCCAACCCCTAATTGTCCGTTAGTCGCTCAGGAACCGGATACCACGGGCTCGATGCCGGCGCCTGTCCTTCCTGTCCATTAATTATCTTCCCTACGCCGCGTCCTTGAACAGATCGCGGCCGAGCCCTCCTGTAAACAAGCGATACGAGGCCAACCCACAGCAGGCAACCTCCAACGCAATGCATGTCCGGCTTGCTGCCAGCCTCCTCGGCGCCGCTTCCCTTGCCACAGCGGATGAGTGCATTCGCAAGTCGCCGCTGCCGCCGACGCGGTCGCCAACCGGGTGGGAGATGGCATACACGGCCACGGCCTCATCCGACGTCGCCAGAGCCGCGGCGACGGCCAAGACGAGCAGCCCGGTAAGCAGCGTCCGTGGCAAGGCCTTCGACCGCATTGCCATCATTTACTTTGAGAATGAAGACTTCGAGATGGCCTACGAAGATCGTGAGCACGCACCTCCCTTCTTTCCATGGCCTTCCTCCATGCGGCCACCCCCTGGCTCACAACCAAAGCAGCCAACTTCAACCTCTTTGCGAAGCAGGGCATTACCTTGACCAACTACTTCGGCGTCACCCACCCGTCGCAGCCAAACTACCTATCTTCGGTCGTCGGCGACTACTTTGGCATGGACAACGATGATTTCTCCCGTCTTCCGGCCAACGTCTCGTCCGTCTTCGACCTGCTTGACACCAAGAACATCTCGTGGGGGCTCTACCAGGAGGATATGCCCTATTCTGGCTTCGAGGGTGAGGCCTACGTCAACCAGAAGTTCGGCTCAAACGACTATGTGCGTAAGCACAACCCAGCCGTCTTGCTAGATAGCGTCACCAGGTCGGAGCAGCGGCTGTCACAGATCAAGAACCTGTCCATGACGGACACTTCGCGGTCGCTCTTCCACCACGATCTAGAGCACCACAGCCTGCCTCAGTGGATTTTCATCACACCCAACATGACGTCCGACGGCCACGACACCAACGCCAAGGTGGCGGGGCGCTGGTGTCGGGACTTCTTGGAGCCGCTGCTCAATGACACGAGATTCATGGACCGCACCCTAGTGCTCATCACCTGGGACGAGTCGGAACTACATTCGGCGCGCAACCGAATTCTGGCCATCCTTCTCGGAGATGCCATCCCGAAGTCGCTGATCGGCACGGAGGACAGCTCATTCTACAACCATTATTCGGAACTATCCACCGTCTCGGCCAACTGGGACCTGCCGACGCTGGGTCGGTGGGACGTGGGTGCCAACGTCTTTGCTTGGGTGGCTGACAAGACGGGCCACACGGTGCGCACGTGGGAATCGGAGGAGAGATTGCAGTCGAGGTCATGGAACACGTCATATTCGGGCTACTTCAACCAGGGCGGCGGCAGCCATATCTTGCCGCCGCCAAGCCTAGACCTCGAAAGGCCAGGCCGGCCAATTCTGGCCTCGGTCAAGAAGACATGGAAAGGCTACAACGAACCACGAGTCTACGAGGACACGATTGAAGTTCCGGACGGATTTCACCCGCCCAAGGGCTTTGCTCCGGATCCGGAGCACGATTGATGCAATGCGTGTTGATGTGAATGCCGCGTCCATGGCGCGGTGACGAACGTGTGGGCCGAGACAGTTGCTTGTCATCTTCGGGTCCAGGCTCAGCACATATTGGGCTATTAAATCAGCGAGGGACGATAAAGGCCTGGGCCTGAGGGTGACGCGGCTGTCCTGTGTTTGTTTGGTATGGCGGGTTCGTCTGACAAGCATATGCAGCGGCTCCCCACGTCGGGTGGGGGGCCTCCACTGTTAGCCGTGCGGAAACAAATAACGCAAACCTGCCCCTTCTTGCCAGATTATTCCCGAGCTCTAGATAAGTTTTTTGGCCAAGGAGGCTTTTTTAATGGCTGAATGGCAACTGAGTAGGAAAGCAAGTCTGTCGGCATGCCGCCTATGCGGACGTGTTCGGCCGAAGCGATTGGTGGCTGTGGCAAATGAAATCATTGCGCCTCAAAGTGGAATATGCGCCTTCGGTGCATGCAAATCGCTGGCGCACGAAAATGCGGAGAGGGGAAACACGTGGGGCTAGCTCACAGGGCTGGCCTTCCTTCTGTCCGTGCTTCGTAGCGCTAACCGCCAGTTGCCCGATTGAGCCTGGTGGACGTATGCATGCAGTTGACAGACATGCAAACAAGGACCCCGAAATATGCAATATCTGAGGTAAAAGCTATCGTTCCGAGCTTGCACGACCTGGGCAAACCCCTTAGCTTTACGACTCGCTCGATCTACGACTGCGGCGATCGAGGCTGAATTACCTGAACGCGTAGAGATGAACGAGCCAGGAGAGAAAGACGAAGACGGGAGCAAAGGAAAAGCCACTCATGAGTGCTGCGCTTTTTTGTTTCGCGCCAGGACCTGCGCCTGCATAGCGCACTGTGTTGCTAATGATGCGATCCACCATCGTCACCACCCAATTCTCACCTCAACCCCTCTCCACTCTTTGCTGCCGCTGCCACCTCCATCATCACTCACGCCTCTTTCCCTTACCTGCCCACGGCAAAGGTGCAAGCTCGGACTCTCGTTGCCTCGCCTCGTCGCTGAAATTCTCGCCACGGCTCCGCATGCCTGCCCGGCCTCCCCCCGCTGGCCGCGCGCCAGTGCCGACGGCCCAATTGGGCAAGTTGGCTGTCGAATTCCCCGTCGTTCCGCCAACTCGTGCTAGACATGCCTTTTTCCCAGCGCGGTGTGTCGCAAGCAGGCCTGTCGAGCCACACACAGAAACGAAACCCACTGGCCCTTAGAACAACGTGGCGCAAACGGTTGTCGCCGCGCGTAGCGCTACGGAACCCATATCCTTTGAGGCGCTTCCGACCACGGCCATGAGCCGTGGCTCGCTTGACCCACTTCCTTGGGGCGTGCATGTCCAGAGCCTTAGACAACAGTCCACTACGAGACCTCCTGAAGGGATAGTGTAATGCGCTTAAGTAGCCGCCGCCTACCACGAGCCCTTGACTGGCCTGTCTCTCTCATTTCCCTTACTGCGGCCCTGATTGCTTTCAGAGCCTCAGACGTACGGGTTCAGCACTTGCGTGTGCATCCAGACGCTCCAAGATAGCAGCAGTTGCGGCATCAGCAGCAGGCGCATGCCATCGTCTTGATAGCTGCGGGCCGTTTCCGGTCTCCTCACCTCCTTCGGGCCCAATAATCCACGTCTAATAGCTAGCATCTGCCTCGGCCTACCGTGTTTGCATCACACAACCATAGACACAGACTTGGTCTTCAGTTGCAGCCGGCAGGATAAAAAGAATAATCCACCACGAGGCAAAAAAAAAGACACCAGACGAGAGAATGTAAAGGGTAGCTTGCCGTCTTTCCAGACACTCGTCCGCTTCACCCGTTGCACCAGCGAATTCCCAGACCAGACGCTCCGACAAGAAGATACCAAGAAAAGAAACTGGCTATCAATCAATCGCCATCATGGTCAGGACACGGAACCCTAATCTCACCCGGTTTCTCTCCGACTTTACTCTGGGCTTTTCTGATGGCCTGACTGTTCCCTTCGCCCTCACCGCTGGCCTCAGTTCCCTGGGTCGTGCCGACACCGTCATCTACGCCGGTCTTGCTGAGCTCTGTGCCGGCAGCATCAGTATGGGCATTGGCGGCTACCTGTCGGCTGTCGACGACGTTGCCTCACCCTCGGACCGCATCGATAGCGACGGTGGAAGCACCGACCAAACCGAAAATGACGACGAATGGAGAGCCATGCTTCACGACCAGAGCACCAGCAGCTCTTGCTCCAGCACCGATCGCGGCAGCATTGACGGCAGCGAAAAGGGACTCAAGTCCGCAGACGAGTTGCTTGTTCGGCGCCACCTCGAACCATTGGCACTCTCCAGTTCTGACATCTCGGACATCGTGGCGACCCTATACGGCAGCAGCCCAGAAGGCCTAGCCCGGGCCGCTCTCCGACTACGGCAACAGTACTGCGATACAGATGCTCCCCCTTACCCATTCAAACCGCTGCCTCATCGACCCGTCGCTACCGGGCTTTCCATATCGTTGGGATACGTGATTGGCGGCATCGTCCCCTTGTCACCCTACTTCTTCGCCTCCAACGTGGGCTTGGGTCTTGATTGGAGCATCGGCTTATGTCTCGTCGCTCTTATGGCCTTCGGATCCGGAAAGAGCTGGCTATTGAGCGGCAAAGATGCTACGTGGTGGCGCTGTCTGCTCCAGGGTCTCCAGATGCTGGTCTTGGGCAGTCTGGCCGCTGCCGCCGCCATCCTGGCCGTCAATCTCCTCGGAGCAGAGGGCTCGCCGCAGCCTGCTTCCTGAGCTGCCCACTCTGTCATAAGTGGCTGTTCTTGAAGGGAAACTCGAGGCGCTCGACTTCCTGCATAAACTGAGAGCCTCTTCCTTCACCCTTGCGTGCTGTCAAGCCTCGTGATACCGAGTCTGATCGAGCCAAAGGTTGACGTCGGCCGGTCCAGGTCCAGGCGTATATCCATAGATCTAACACAAGTCTTGAGTAGCAAGCATGCCTGCTTTTCGAGGCTGGGATGGCGCAGGTAACGCCTATCACAAGTCTGCGCTTATCAGCAGCCAAGCTTATCGTTCGTTCAGCTCAGAAAGCACAATGTCCTTGACTTAGCACCAACCGGATGTATATCGCTTACGGCCCGATGCAATTACTAGCCTGGCTATCTTCAGAAATACCCTCCATGGTAGGACCTATCAGCTACGAAAATCAAATTGCACAATAAGCCAACGAGCAGCATAGCATTTGATTCACTGCTGTCGTCCACGTGACACACACGAGGGACCGCTTGTGGTTGATTTTGTGATTCACCTCCGCAGTATTTCCAGCATCGGGATAGCAGTCAACATCTTATTCGTCGACTGCTTTGGCGCCAACTTCATCGATTTGCGCATTTAAATGCTGCGGCATCTTGACGCACATATCTTTATTGTTATGCGCATACCAAACTATCGAGATATATATATATATATATATGAATATATATATATGCACATAAGTATAAATATATACGTATGTACATGTGTATACATATATATGTATGTACATATACATTGACATGTATACATTCACGTACATGTATATACATGTATGTATGTATATATGTTCCTCTGCATCTCCATGCCGCCTTACCGTGGCGCCTGCTCGGGTTCACCAGGTAAACGCACGCTTCCGTCTGTTATATAAAAGCAGACACAACAATCGAGCCGCCAATGCGTTAAGTTTGCTTCACGCTAGCACTTGACGCAACCGAACGGCAACTATCTCCTAATCCAACCAGAAATCATCGTTGTAAAGTTTCTTCTGTTGACCCAACGTTGGATTGGTTTTCAAGAGAGCCCCCGACGTGCTTTACCAAACCGACAAGGGCAGCGACGCCTCGGTTGCCTTCTCTGCCCACTGTGTTGCTGGCCACCTCTTCAAAAAGCCTCGCTCAAGTCGGACTGCCTTGGCTCATGCCATCATGGATAACCAGGATACCGGAAATTTCCCCAACCGAAGGCTCAAGCAGGCGCAACGTCACGGAACGGACTCGCACCAGGACATTGGTCCTCGGAGCTCCCTCCAAGATAGTATGGTTGGTACAGTAGGCCTGGAGCTGCCTGGGAAACAAAAAATGACAAAAATACAGCAGAGATCCGAAGGAACCAACGTCTTACCGCAAAGTCAGGCCATGACGAGGCCGTCTGACTATCAGGGCAAAGAGGAGATAACATCTGAAGGACAAGATGAGGTGAATTTGATGCGGCATGATGACACTGGCGATTGTGGCATGTCAGTACGCGATACGGCGACTCGAAAGAACCTCCCGCAAGGCAAAGATGTGGTCTCAAAGCCTCCTGTAGACGTCTACGGCTTGACACGTGCGGAGAATTGCGCGGCGGCGACCGCTCTTTCACGAGCTACACCACGACTTGACTGCCACAAACTTGGCGAAGCTGGAGTCCAGCAAGAGGCGCAACCACAAGTTCCCTGGGGAGCTAGCATACTCGACCAGGACGAGGAGTTCTGGCTTGCCCTTGACGACGGTAGCGCGGACCTCATTTTTGCGAGCGAGACGGTTGATGAGGCTCCGGAAAAATGTTCGCGGCAGGATCATGACGAACGGGATGAGGCGGGGGAAACGAGTAGGAATCGGCAAAGCCTGTGAAAAGGTTGCCCCTGAGATGGCGCAAAAGGAGACCTAGAAGGCGTGCATGACCGATGGCTGTTAATGTGTGGAGCGGGCCAGAGCTCCAAAGCCAAGTACAAAGTAGAGATTAACAATCTCTGTCGCACGCAACAGCCAAATTAGCTTCGTATCATTTGAGAAAATCTTCTTCCCTGTCCTCGGCCGTCAATCGTATGTATCGAAGAACTGGAGTGAGTCGCAGCAGGACTGCAAAAGAGACATGCAAATTGTAGTCAATAACTATCAACCTCCAAAATCAAGTAGATAATAATCAATAACAGCAGAGTCCCGATTGGCATGATGGTCCCGCAAAAACAATATCCCGGAGCTTCCAACCTTCCAAAACACCCACTCTGTAGTTAGCTAGTCAGTGGGCCAGAGGCAACGACAACCTCCATGCGGAAGGCTTCTGGACCCTCACAAGCCAGCGATCCCTAGCAGGAGGCGCTTCCAGGGTCTCTGCATTGTCTCCTGTCGCTGCAAGAAACATTACAGCTCCACTCGCTCTCCCCCTGCTGCTATCATGACAGCTCTCCAGTCTCTAGCCGGCGGAGCGGCCAGGCGCTTGTGTGTGCGGACGGCGTCGACGGCAACATCGACGACAATGGCAGCGAAGCCAATGCGCTGTCTAGCCAGAACAACAGTACGTCCTCTACTAAAGGCGTACATCCGTGAGTATACCGCACCCGATTCTGCGGGAACTCGGTACGTGCCAGCCGACGACCCGTCCGCCTTCAAAGACGACTCGTACGGCATGACGCGCATGGTGCTCGACGCTGAGCAGATATCGCGCGACAACTCGGTCGCTCACCGCAAGGTTCGGCATTACACGGTCAACTTTGGCCCTCAACACCCGGCGGCTCACGGGGTGCTGCGTCTCATTCTCGAGCTTAGCGGCGAGGTTATCGTTCGCGCCGATCCGCATGTCGGCCTGCTGCACCGTGGCACCGAGAAGCTCATCGAGTACAAGACATACCTGCAGGCCTTGCCCTACTTCGATCGCCTCGACTATGTTTCCATGATGACCAACGAACAGTGCTTCGCCCTCGCCGTCGAGAAGCTGCTCAACATTGAGATACCCGATCGCGCCAAATACATCCGCACTTTGTTTGGCGAAATCACCCGCATCCTCAATCACCTCATGTCTGTTCTTTCACATGCCATGGATGTCGGGGCTCTGACGCCCTTTCTGTGGGGCTTTGAGGAACGAGAAAAGCTCATGGTAGGGCACCGACGGCATGAGCACCACCATGGTGCACGGCTGAGAGCTGCCTAGCTGATCTATGCGACCTTCAGGAGTTCTATGAGCGTGTCTCGGGTGCCCGGCTTCACGCTGCCTACGTTCGTCCCGGCGGCGTTCACCAAGATATCCCTCTCGGGCTACTTGACGACATATACCAATGGGCCACACAGTTTGGCGACCGCATCGACGAGACAGAGGAAATGCTCACAGACAATCGCATCTGGCTTGGACGATTGCGGGGTGTGGGTGTCATCTCCGCTGAGGAGGCGCTCAACCTCTCATTCAGCGGAGTCATGCTACGCGGCTCCGGCGTACCTTGGGACATTCGCAAGAGCCAACCGTACGACGCCTACGACAAAGTTGACTTCGACGTGCCTGTCGGTCTGCACGGTGACTGCTATGACCGCTACCTATGTCGCATGGAAGAGTTCCGCCAGTCTCTGCGCATCATCCACCAGTGCTTGAACCAGATGCCGGCCGGCCCCGTCAGAGTCGAAGACTATAAGATCGCACCGCCCCCTCGTGCCGCCATGAAGGAAAATATGGAGGCCTTGATTCATCACTTTCTTCTTTACACAAAGGGATACGCCGTGCCGCCCGGCGAGACGTATTCGGTCATTGAGGCTCCCAAAGGTGAGATGGGCGTCTATGTTGTTAGCGACGGTAGCGAAAGACCCTACAGATGTCACATCCGAGCCCCCGGCTTCGCCCACCTAAGCGGCTTTGACCGTGTTTCGAAGGGCCATCTGATGGGCGATGCTGTGGCGGTGATTGGCACCATGGATTTGGTGTTTGGTAAGCACCCGAAGGAGGACATGTCAAGTCGTATAAGAGCTTGTCACTAACAATCAGGCGCAGGCGAAGTAGATCGGTGATACAGCCTCTGAGGTAATGGCAACATCGCCCCTAAAAGAAATCTTGCCCATACCCTCATTTTCGAATTATTTGTACTCATAGCCGGCCCGGGGAGCAGTGACGGTAGATACTCAATAAAAGCCACCATTTCCTGTTTACCCGGAGGCTCGTGTCGGCGCTCACGTCCCGTTTCATGCCGCCCTGGAGCCCGCGCCCGACGCTTGCTGCATGAAGAAAGTCTTCAGAGGCGTCAAAGAGTTGACGAGCCTCAGACCGATGGATCTGATTGGGACTAGCGGGCCGGTTTGTATTGAGTATAACTTGTGGAGCTTGTCACATATGCCGAGAAGCAGATGATTGGTCGCGTATCGCTCGCTGTTGTAACTCTCGAGGGACAGCTGAGTACCCAGGTCCTGGCCATGGGTCACAGAAAACTCGATGGCCCTGAAAAGACTCTGGATATCACCCTGCCCTTGGTTAAGCCCCTGGCCAGCAAGCGGGTGAATGGTGTGGGCGGCGTCGCCGACCAGAGCGATGCGCTCGCCGATGTACGTGTCGGCATGACGGAACTTGAGCGGAAATGAAGCGACAGACCCCTCCTGAAGGCCGATGATATCCTGAGGAACGGCCTCGGCGTTGATCGACGTATGCTGTATCCTCCAGCCGTACTCGTTCACCAGCTTGGTCGGCTGGGCATACATATAAGCGAGATCGACGGCGCTGAGGCGGAAGGCAGCATTGACCATGGCGATGAATTCGGGGGCCGATAATCGCTTTAGCATCGACGCAATCTCGGGTGTCGTGGACCAGACCAGTGAGGCGTAGTTTCCTGGCAGCGGTAGCATGGCGACGGGGCCCGTTGGCAGGAAGCGCTGGTAAGCGATCTTGTGATGGGCGCCGCCCCATCCATCACCCTGCAACTGGAGCGTTGCCACGACACCGTGTCTATCGTAGTCCCAGCCGCGGCTCTTGATACCGGCGAAGGCTCGCACGGGGCTGTTGGCGCCGTCGGCACCGACAAGCAGACGCGCAGCTAAAGACTTGCCTCCGGCGAGATGGACCACAGGCCATTCCCTAAGGTCGACCTGCTGGGATTCCTCGCCGAAGCCGATCTTGTCCACCCTCGAGCTGTCAAATATATCGATACCTCCCAGTTCGCGCAGCCTGCTCAGTAGGGCGGTGGTGAGATTTAGATTCTCAGTCATGTAGGCGACGATGGTCCTCGAGGCCGGCGGCGCGGCGGAAGCTGTCTCGGGCCCTTCGAAAGCAATGCGCGCACCGGTCAAACCGTCCCAAACTTGCATCTCATGGTACTCCTGAATACGTGAACGCTGTATATGTGACCAGGCGCCGATGCGATTGAGGAAGAGCACCGACGTTGTCGTCAGCGAGCTGCAGCGGTTGGAAAAATGGCTGGCCGATAAGCTGGGCGACGCCGTTCGAGCCAGATTCTGGGCTTCGACGAGTGCAAGGCGTAGGTGAGAAGTGGCAGGGTTCGAACCTGATTGAATTGTGGCCGGTGAGAACTCAGGAGCAAAGATGAGGAAGCGCAGAGGGCGCACAACGTACGAAGGGCTGTGAGCAGGCTGAGGCCTGCTGGACCGCCGCCGACGCAGACGACATCGTAGATGTCGCGGTCGTCAGTGGAATAGGGCCGCCGAAACTGGCTGCGTATTTTGCGAGAGCATCTTGGGTAGGCGAAGCGAGGATATGCCAGGAGGCTACGACTTGGCGAGGCCATATTCAGGCGCAGCCTTGCCTCCACGACTGAAGGCTTACTTTACTGGCGTCAGAGAAGGCTGCGAACTTTAGTTAGCACACGAGCCGCCGATGGAGAATAGTGGCGCAAGCGTGGCGGAGTGGCGGTACATCTCCACAAGCGCAGTTGCCTTGGACAACCCGTTGCGTCTTAGTCTGGGCCATTTTTTTACAATCTCTTCAGATCAACATCACATCCGACCGACGGAGACTGTTCAAAAGACAATACGCGAGCCTTGTCGCCGCCCCGAATTGCCATTGATACTCACCGAGAGCCTCGCTTCTCGTACTGAACGCTGTTCCGACGCAAAACCCGTGTGTGTACCAGAGCCTTTTTTCTACCTGCTGCCGACCGGCGCCCTCGCCAGGGCGTCTCAGCATCCCTGGCCTGGCGGTCTGTCGGACGCGCCGCTGACACTGTCTTGCAGATCTACGCAGGCCTGCGGAGCATAGTCCTGCATCCGTCATCTGCTCAAACTGCTGACGAGTCGTCGTTGAGCGCGTGTCAGGATGAGTGACGGCGACGATTACCTCGAGGAGGGTTTTGACCCCCGAAGCGTGACCATTCCGCGCTTGCGCTCGATCCTCGTCGCGCACAACATCAATTTCTCGTCCACAGCCAAGAAGCCAGCGCTTGTGGATCTAGTGACTGAGCGCGTCTTGTCACAGGCGCCACGCCTTCGGGCTGAAAAAGCCAAGGCCAAGCGTTCGAGCTTCGGCATCGTCAACGCCAGCAGCGCCGACGACACCAACACATGGGAAGACAATGAGCAGGTGCCCCCGCGTTCGGCAGTGCGACGCTCGCGGTCTCCACGGAAGAGCTCGGTCAAGGACAGGACAGACGAGCCGATTGCACCACCAGCCTTGCCGAAGAGCCCGCGCAAACGCAGCTCGCGATCCGTAAGTCGGCAGCTGCCTAATTTCGACGACGATGACGGTGGCCCACCGCCAGACACAGCAAGGTCGGCTCGCCGAAATCGCAGAACGGTCACGCCCCAAATCAAGGTCGAGTCGGACGAAGACAAGGAGGAGCTCCACCTCCCTCAAAACGGCGAGAGCATCTTTACTGATGACAATCCGTTCCAATGCGGCTCTCCACTAGAGGCAAGATCTCCTATACAGCGGCGACGTACGGCAGGCGATAATACCCTACCGAGTGCACGGTTCTCTCGTCATCGAACGGAAGATGGGCCTAGTTTTCTCAAGGCCAGAAAGTCTCTCGAACCTGTCACGCCACGACCTCACCGTAAACCGGCCGTGCCACCGCCTGATGCCGAGGAGGACCTAGAGTCTGGAGAGGAGTTCACGCCTGATGAACAGCTGGAGCTTGAACGAGCGGCGTATCAAGGGGAAATATCCGTTCCCCACCGAAAATCTGCGTTAGAAGCCAGCCACCAGGCTAGCTTCAAGACGCCGCTGCTCGTTCTCCTACTCACCTTGCTGTCAGCCTATGGCGCTTGGTATCGACAAGAAAAGATTGCTGTGGGGTACTGTGGTCTCGGGCGACCCGCAAGGGCGCCGTTCTCCTCTGAAGCCCCGGTACCTGACTTTCTGATGTCCTTGATCGAACCTCAATGCGAGCAGTGCCCACAGCACGCCTACTGCTACCAAGACTACTCGGTCCGATGCGAATCTGATTTCATCTTGGAGCCGCATCCGCTGTCCATAGGCGGCCTCATTCCGCTTCCCCCGGCATGCATCCCCGACGGCGAAAAGGCGCGACGGGTCCAGGCTGTGGCTGACAAGGCCATCGAAGAACTTCGAAAGCGCCGTGCTCAGTTTGAGTGCGGCGAGCCGGTCGACGAATCTGGGCAGCAAGCCGAGTCTCCGGCACTGACTGAGGCGGAGCTTAAGGAGAGTGTCAGCCAGAAGCGCAACAGGCGGCTCAACCAGCAGGAATTTAACGACCTATGGGTCGCGGCCATCGGAGAGGTGACAGGCAGGGAAGAAGTATCTGTCGAGCCCGAGTAAGTTCCGTCGACTTTCTCTTGCTCGCCATGCCACCCCACCCGCCACTCATCTTTGCCTGTTCTGACGCATGCACTAATCAGATCCGTCACACAACCCACAGAAAGCTCGAACCCGAAGCACTCGTCAAGCTCTCGTCTTCGTCACTCGCTCAACTTCCCTTCATCTGTGCGCTCAAGCGATCCTTCTGGCACGGCCTGGAGCGATATCGAGTCCCTGCTGGACTTTTGATTTCCGTCGTACTCGCCGTCCTGTACCTGCGCGCTCAATACTGCCGCCACCGCTCGACCGCGGCACAAGTTCCCGGCCTTGTTGACTTGGTGCTCGGCCGACTGGCGAACCAGAAGGAGCTGGGCGACGAAGACCTGGACGACGGCTGGCTGTTCCTGCCCAATCTGCGAGACGATGTGTTGCGATCTGTTCATTCCTTGTCCGAGCGGGAGAGGATCTGGCGCAAGGTCAAGGCTGTCGTGGAGCAGAACAGCAATGTGCGCACGAGCCAGCGCGAAAGCCGAAACGGAGAAGTAGCTCGTGCCTGGGAGTGGATCGGACCCGTTAAGGGCGGGAGTGCTCGAAGGAGACGCGGCGAGAGGGGATCTTGGGCACCAGAAGCCAGCCTTGAGTCGCCCGAGAGCCAGGAGAGGCCGCAGACCAAGAAGTGGGAGGAGGCGAGGCCGTATTACTAGGCCAGAAGCCACTCTGTTGAACAAGGGCTGCCGAGGATGAGAGTGGGCAGCGGTCGTACCTTCTCATGGGCGTATAAACGCGGCGTTGCTGAACTTGCTTTCGTCTATGCTCAACCTACTCTATTTGCATGCCTATAATGACCAGGATGGGACTGTCGGACACAGCTATTCTCCGACCACAATACACGCACATCGATACGAGGTGATTCAGGATGAGGACAAGGTAGTTATTCTCAATGGATTGTGTATTGCACACGTGTCTGCTTTACAGACACACAGGCTGAATGCGACAAAAGGGGGGCAGATGGTAGTAAAGACCCATTTTAACCTCAGTGTCGTAGTTCCAACGTCACCTATTGGGTTTTGGAAGCGACGATTCCTAATGGCGAGCGTTAGCACACGCAAATCGCCGAGACTCCGACTTTTATGTTACGTACTCTCGACATCGTTGATGCTCTGCTGCAAGATCTGCTGCAGGGCCTTAGGATTTTCTAGTTCCTTTTTGACCTTGGCAATGATGGACGCGGCCAGTTCTTGCTGCTGACGCTGCTTGACCTGGCTCTCATAGCGCACCCATGAGTCGAGCACGGCCTTGGCCTCATTGGCAAGAGCCGTCTTTTGCTCGAGCTCGAAAGCCTGGGACTCGAGTCTGGCGGTTTCCTGGGGACTCTATAAGCTGCAGGCCCTAGTGATGGCAGCGCACTCCCTGGGCGGCTCGGGGAAATCTACCTTGGAAACCTCGAACAGACCCTTTGTGATGTCGACGACGCTACCCATCTGCTTGACGTCCTCGATGCGGGTCTTGACGGCTTCCGTATGATCGGCACGGGCGCTGTTGAGGATGTTCTTGATCTTGCCGTTTTGGCTCTGGGCCCACTCCTTATAAGCCGGACCGCCGTATTTAATCAGGCCGGTCCAAACAGCGAGGAGGCAGAAGGCGATGACGGTCTCCTCATTCATGACGTAGTACTCGTTGCTGATGGCGTAGATGCTGAGGCCGGCGGCGCTGCTGAGGATGGCTGTCTTGGAAAGCAGGCTGCTTCCGGGGAGCGAATCGACGATGCTCTGAGCCTTCTTTTTTGAGTCCTCAGCTGGCACGTTGCTAGAGTTCCGGGTAGCAGAAATGGCGCATAACACAGGGGGGATCGTTCGGCGAGTTATGGCCGGTCGGAGGAGGGGAGCGCCTGCGAGAAAGCCTTTGTCAGTTCTGGGCACCAGCAGTACTGCGCGAAGTCCAGCCAAAGAGGCCACATCAGCATATCACGTACCGACAGCGCTTCGCGCCAAGCGAGAGGCCATGATGAGACGGGTCGGATGAGGGACGTTGCGAGCTTGACCTTGCTGTTGGAGTTCAAAGCTCGAGTCGTCCTGATTTATCGCGCCTAACTTCGGGCGGGAGAAGTGGCCGAGTCACGTGATGTATCTTACGATGTCGAAATATGGACAACGGACACAGCATCCGGAGTTTAACCGGTCCAGCGATACTGGGCCATGGATGGTTTTTTTTTCCATGGATGACAACCATTATGCTTTTCTGCCGCCAATATCTTGACACGAGCCGGAAGATTACCGAACAGAGGAGCGCATACAGAAGGTGAAAAGATATTTAGTTTTGCAGTCAACGTCTGTCAGCTATGACTGCAGACAGCTCGAAGCGCAAAGGAGCCTCGTCCGGGCAGCCACCGGCGAAGCGACGACGATCATCTGGCGACGCTGAGAGCGATATGGACGGAGGTAGCCAAGCCCTCATCCTAGAGAAGGGCATCGTGGAATCGAAGAAGAACTGGAACGATATCGAGGTCCTCCTTGAAATGGCTAGGGCTGGAGAAGACGAGCCAATGCTTGCCACGGTAGCACTCTGTCGCGTGTTCCTACGCCTCCTTGCCCAAGGCTCTTTAGTCTTCAAGAAGTCTCAATCGTCGGAGAAGGGCAACTTGGTCGTCGGCTGGCTTAGAGATAGGCTGGCGCAGTACAAGCTGCTACTGCTGAATCTACTCCAAGTCGAGAATTCGGCGGTGACAGCACTGACCCTGTGCATGAGGATCCTCAAAGCCGAGGGCGAGCATCTGTCAAGTAGGGCGGGCTACTCGTTCCCCACAGTGTTTCTTCAGGAAATTTTTACACAGATTGTTACCTCGGAGAGCGAAGACGTTGGACGAGCTTATGCTGAAGATTTTGCGGAGCAGTTTGACGACATTCGGTACTTCACCTTCAAATCGGTCAAGTCTGTCGCCTCACCATCAATCTTTGCCTTGACGCGTCTCCACTAACGAGAAACAGGCCGGTGCTGGAGAGGGCGAGCTCTCAGACGGATAAGCTGGGAGCGTTGTTTGGTCGAGTCTTTTCGCTTCTATCCTCTCTGGACGGCGTGCCCGCATCGGCCGACGATATTGATGACTTTTATATCGCACGACCAGAGAAGCAGTGCCATCCCCTTCGATCTGTCGCGCAACACAAAAGGCAAGGCCAGGACGCGTGGTTGGCGCTGCTGGGCATCGTGGATTCAAAGGAGGAGCAGAAACGCATATTGAATATCATGACGACGGTCATTGCTCCGTGGTTCGCCAAACCCGACCTCCTCGCCGACTTTCTTACCCAAAGCTACGACGCTGGAGGGTCCATGTCGTTGTTGGCTTTGTCGGGCGTCTTTTATCTCATCCAGGAGCGGAATCTGGACTATCCGTCGTTTTATACGAAGCTTTATTCGCTCCTGGATAGCGGCGTTCTCCACTCCCGACACCGCTCGCGCTTCTTTCGGCTGTTGGACACGTTCCTGGGATCAACACACTTGCCCGCAGCACTCGTGGCCAGCTTTATAAAAAGACTGTCCAGGTTAGCGCTCAGTGCCCCCCCAGGGGCAATCGCCTTCGTCAGCCCGTGGATCTACAACTTGTTGAAGCGTCACCCGACGTGCACCTTTATGCTTCATCGGGCGATGCTGGATGCGGACTCGAAGCAGCGCGTGGAGGAAAGTGGTTTCGAAGACCCGTTTTTGCCCGAAGAGGCGGATCCAATGGCAAGCCGGGCGATTGACAGCTGTTTGTGGGAAATGGTCCAGCTTCAGTCTCACTACCACCCTAACGTGGCGACCATTTGCAAGATATTATCCGAGCAATTTACCAAGCAATGCTACAACATGGAGGACTTCCTAGACCACTCGTACGCAAGCGTAAGTAGCAGCTCTCATGGTGGGAAGGATGAGTTATACTGATGATGAACGAGCCAGCTCCTGGAAGCTGAGATGGCCAAAAAAGTGATCAAGGCACCGGTGGTAGAGTTTCAAATCCCCAAGACGGTGTTTCTGCCCCGAGAGCCTGCCGAGGGGTTGCCAGACAGCCTGCTGGTACGGTTGTTAGACTTTGCATAGTAGTCGGCGAGCAGGTGACAGCACTCGAAGCTTATCAAAGACCATGTGCAAAACACGTGAGAGGAGCACGGGGAAACCGGACCGAGATGCCGATGAGGTTGTTTATAGGCGTGCAGGAAGAAGTGTGGATTAGGGGAATGGAATTGATGGCGTGTTGCCGACTGAGGCCCACGTCTGCGCAGACACGGGGCCGCGGCTAAGGCTGGCCGTATCATCTCTACGGCGCTGGTTGTGTTTGTTGCAAGGCCGTGCGTGGCTTGTATCAGATGCCGCTCGCTTGCCTCAAAACAGGCCAGCCATATGGAAATGCAGCCCGGTTGACGGGCGTTTCGATGACCTGCGCTCCGCACAATGTGTTCAGACGGGCTGGGCCAGCCACAAGAGTCAACAAGCTGGTCAAGCTCGGCCACCCCAGATGTTTACTCATACAGGAGAGTCCTCGGCCTCAGCAAGCACGCACAAGGGAAGCACATGTGTGAGACCACGGAGAGGGACGAATCATTTTTAGATGCGGCGTCGAGATTGACTCACCATGCTGAGTTTTACACGTGTGGTTTAATTTGTGCAGGATTCGACTGGATAGAGCAGTACCTATCAGGAAGTGTGACGTACTTGTCTGGACGCAGTACTCGAGTATCAGAAGCGACCCGACCAGGGTGCAAGGTTCCGCAGTTGCTTCCGGAGGCGGCGGGTCCGAGGGGCCCCAGGCAGGCGCCTCGGCCCACTGTATTCTAGCGCTACAGCCGCTGCTCGTCTCTGGGGGGCTCGCGCCGCCGCATAAAAGCCTCGCCGCCTCCTCACCCTCAGCCCGTTCTCGCCGCCGGTCTGGTTAGCCGCACAGACGACACGCCCTCCCCATGCCTCGATAAGGCTGCGGCGCCCCGGGCACTCCTACGGCCATGGAAAAGATGCCGTCCAGCGCGCCGACCAGCGCGCCGACCCCGGCATCCTCCCGCGTCTCGCTCGAAGCGGCCGGCCACGCGTCGGCTGCGTCGGCTGACCAGAAACCTCGAACTCAGCCGCGGAAACGAAAGGGCCGCCGCGGCGGCAAGAAGAAATGCTCGCGGCGGAAGAGCTTCGCGGCAATCGCCGAGGACAGCCATGACGAGATGCACTCGGGCGTAGGCCAAGCATTCTACGATATGCCGTCGAGCAACCTCAGCGGTACCAGCCTCGACAGCGAGGAGCTGCTGGACCACAGGTCGGCATCCCTGTGCCTGGCACCGGCCTGAGGATTCTGCTGATCTGGCCGGCTCTAGGGAACAGCGGCCGATGCGTGCCCGGCGGCCCTCGACCGCGGCGGTCGCCTCCAGCCCCTTCCACAACCCCTACGCCACGCCGGGCACCAGCCGCCTACGCTCCATCCACACGTCTGGCAGCGTCGATGAGGCCGCCGAGCCCAACCCCTGGGACGAAACGACGCCTCTGCTGGCCGAAGTCGACGCCGCCGCTTCGGCTGCCAGGTGCCGTGTCTCGCCGACCGGCCTCTCGGCCTACGACACCAGCGATGTGCTGAGGAGCGGGCGTAACCGCAGCCGCAGGGCCTCGAGCAGGTCATCTCGCACCAAGCTGACAGCCACCTTGGGCTCCAAGGACGCCTACGACGTCAACCACCCGCCTTCTGTCCCGGGCTCGCCCGCCTTCGGCGCCGCCGACCACCCCGAGCTGACGTTTGGCGATGTCATGATCCGCGACAAGCTTTCTTTGCGGGGTGGCAGCCCTCGGGATTCGCTGGACGACGACGCAGCCCACGCTGCCAAGGACGGCCCGGTTCGAGACCACCGACCAGAGCACATGCGGAGGCTCAATGTCGCGCCTGCCGACGACGTATGCATCCCCATCCGCGACTTGTCCGAGTTGGGCGACGAAGACGCCCACTCGCGAGACCCCAATCTGCATCAATACCGGGCACGTCGCCGTCGCGGTCAGTGGCCCGATCTATCCATGCTGGAGGAGTGGCGGCGCTTCGAGAAGGAAGACCACAGCGCGCAGGGACGGGTCAAGAAGATCACGGAGCCGCAGCTCATCAACGGACGCCTCCGCCCTGTACGCAAGGGCTGGTACCAAGCCGATGAGGATGCCCCCTACCGCTTCACCTACTTCAACGAAGAGTTCCAGAGCACCATCCACAGCCCCACCATCTCGGAGCTCGTCCAGCCCGGCAGCGACTTCCGAGAGCTGTTTATCCCCGAGCCGCGCATCCTTTCCGACGACGAGAGCGACGGAGATGGCGAGAAGGGTTCGATGGCCGCCAAACCCGCGGCAGTCGGCGGCGATGATGACTCGCGGGCGCCAACGAGGCAGCCGTCCGTAGCCGACTCCCGCGTCGAACGGACCCTCTCGCCCTCTCGGGACATGCTCTTGACCGCCTGCGCCGCCGCGTCGACGTCCGGACGCACGACCCCCATCGGCCTCCGTTCTCCTGACTTGGGCCGTGGCCACAGGGAGGCGGAATTGGTGTCGTCGCCCGCACCCAAGCCCGTCCGGTACGGAGACCGGCCGGTCTGGTGGCTGGACATTCTATGCCCGACCGAGGCGGAGATGAAGGCCATCTCCAAGGCCTTCGGCATCCACCCCCTCACCGCCGAGGACATCATGCTGCAAGAGGCACGGGAAAAAGTCGAACTCTTCCGCCACTACTATTTCGTCAACTATCGCACCTTCGACCAAGACATCAACAGCGACAACTATCTCGAGCCCGTCAACATGTACGTCGTCGTCTTCCGCGAGGGCGTCCTCAGCTTCCATTTCTCCATGACACCTCACCCCGCCAACGTACGCCGGCGAATCCGCCAACTCAGAGACTATCTGATTCTCTCGTCCGATTGGATCTCGTACGCCATTATCGATGACATTACCGACGTCTTCCAGCCTCTCATCCAAAACATCGAGGACGAAGTCGACGAGATTGACGAGGAGATTCTGCAGCTGCACACATCACCCGACAAGCACCTCAAGGACGAAAAGCACCCGGCCAGGGGCGACGACAACACGACGGCTATCGTCGACTCGAGTGACATGTTGCGTCGCGTCGGAGACTGCCGCAAGAGAGTCATGAGCCTCTATCGCCTTCTCGGCAACAAGGCGGATGTCATCAAGGGCTTCGCGAAACGCTGCAACGAGCGGTGGGAAGTTGCGCCACGGTCCGAGATTGGTCTGTACCTGGGTGATATCCAGGACCACATCGTCACCATGACGTCCAATCTTGGCCACTACGAGAAGTAAGTCAGCTATTGGTCCTAGATTTTACATCTCTTGCCTGACGAGTACTTTTTTCACGTCTTCCCCTCTCTTTCTTGGCTACAGGATCCTGGCTCGGTCTCATGCCAACTATCTCGCCCAGATCAATATTCGCATGAATGAGAGACAGGAGCAGACAGCCGACGTCCTCGGCCGGCTCACTGTCCTGGGAACTATCGTACTGCCTATGAACATCATCACAGGACTGTGGGGCATGAATGTCTGGGTGCCGGGGCAGCAGTACGAAGGCAACCTGGCATGGTTCGTGTGGATCACGGCCGGGCTGATCTGCTTCGGCCTCGTGTGCTACCTAATCGCCAAGAGGGTGTACAAGATTGTCTGAGAACGGTGCGAGACGGCACGAGACGGCCTGGTACAGAAAGAAGGAGGGGGG
>KB853374.1:43000-57379 GCA_000372705.1 Cerataphis brasiliensis yeast-like symbiont
GCTATTTTCCGGCGCGGCTTCTTCTTCTTCGGGGCTCTTAGGTAATCATCGTACCGCCGAGAGGCCGCAAGGAAGCCTGCTATTATTAGAGGCTGAACCGGTCCGCCATTCGCTAATATGTGCGAGCACGTATTCGTATTCGCAGGGCCTCTTGCTCATACCCCTCTCCCCCCGCCACACCCCCCCTCCCCTGGCCAATCCTAGCAATGGCCACTAAAAAGCAGCCGTAACGGGGGGCAACCCGTGCCTAGGCTTGGCTGCGGGATGCCTGTCCCGTACCTCCTAGGGCTCCCTGTAGTTGCGACGGTGGCCTCTAACTTACAGCGAGTCACCTCCAATGCCCCCGGGGCGTGAGAAGAGCATGCCATCGACGACGTTCCAGCAGACTCTTAAGCTCCCTCCAGCAGTCGCCCTCGTCTGCCGCTCCGGCTCTGTCCGCCCGGGCTTGAACTGCGCTGCTTCTCGCGAGCCCGCCTCCGCTGATAGGCCCCCGCTGTTCGGCCTACGCTGTTCTGCCTCTGCCGCACCGGCCGTGGACCGTCCTTTGTCCGTGCCCTTCTGCCCAAAACGGCTTCGGCTGCCATCGGCTGTCGAATCTTCCCGCCTACGATGCCGGCCAAGTCCAGGTTCACGAGGCTCGATGCCTTTACGAAGACGGTGGACGAGGCACGCATTCGAACGACGAGCGGCGGCATCGTCACCATCGTCTCGCTCCTCGTCGTCCTCTTCCTGTCCTGGGGCGAATGGGCCGAATACCGCCGCATCGTCATACACCCCGAGCTTGTCGTCGACAAGGGCAGAGGTAGGCATCCGACGCCGGCTCCCGTCGCGACGCGCGCGGCGCTGACCCGGGCTCCGCAGGCGAGCGCATGGAAATCCATCTCAACATCACCTTTCCCAAGATGCCCTGCGAGCTGCTCACGCTCGACGTCATGGATGTCTCGGGCGAGCAGCAGCACGGCGTGGCGCACGGCGTCAACAAGGTCCGGCTCCAGCCCCATTACCAGGGTGGCGGCGTCATCGACACCAAAAGCCTAGCCCTCCACGACGAAAAGGCCCAGCACCTCGACCCCAAGTACTGCGGCGAGTGCTACGGCGCCCTACCGCCGCCCCATGCACAGAAGCCCGATTGCTGCAACTCTTGCGACGAGGTGCGCGAGGCCTACGCCGCCCAAGGCTGGGCCTTTGGCCGGGGCGAGGGCGTCGAGCAGTGCGAGCGGGAACACTATGCCGAGAGGCTTGACGAGCAGAGGGACGAGGGATGCCGCATCGAAGGCGGCCTGCAGGTCAACAAGGTCGTCGGCAACTTCCATCTGGCCCCCGGCCGCAGCTTCAGCAGCGGAAACATCCACGTCCACGACCTCAAAAACTACTGGGATACGCCCAAGAGCAAGCAGCATGACTTCACTCACACCATTCACCACCTGCGCTTCGGTCCGCAGCTTCCCGAACACATTAGGCACAAGTTGGGTGGCTCCAAGGCCATGGGCTGGACCAATCACCATATCAATCCGCTCGATGGATCTCACTACGAGACTCACGATCCTAACTTCAACTACATGTACTTTGTCAAAATTGTGCCGACATCGTACTTGCCTCTCGGCTGGGAGAAGATGCAGAAGCTTGCGGGCAAGGCCCACGGGGGCGTTGACGGGAGCCTGGAGACTCACCAATACTCCGTCACCAGCCACCGGAGGAGCCTCACGGGTGGCGACGACGCCGCGGAGGGCCACGCGGAGCGACAACACTCCAAGGGCGGTATCCCGGGCGTTTTCTTCTCCTATGTAGGCCCCCTTGTCGTCACATTTTTGATCCCTCGGTTCGGACCGGGACTGATGATGTGGCGCAGGACATTTCCCCCATGAAGGTCATCAACCGCGAGGAGCAGTCCAAGTCTTTCCTAGGCTTTCTGGCAGGACTGTGCGCCATTGTAGGCGGCACGCTCACAGTGGCGGCCGCCGTGGATCGCGGCCTGTTCGAAGGTGCAACGCGGTTAAAGAAGATGCGATCAAAAGACCTGTAACCGGGGCGTCGGTAGTGAGGACGGAATCTTGCGAGCGGGTTTTCTAACAGCACCTGAATAGGGCACGGCTTTTGGCGTTCTGGATCAGTCGGCAGGAGCCGATGTAGAAGGAAGGATCGTCGCCATCGCGTGCGGCGGAAGTAGGGCATGGCATGGCACGCGTTTCACGTGGAAGCCAACGACGACAGTCGCGACACAGATGCATGCTGACCGGAGACTCTGGTGCTCGCTCGGATGGGGAAGCTGAGAGGGAGCAAGAGGGATCAAGGAGCGGGCATTGAAACGTGCAATGCCGTGGCCTGTGGGCGTTTTGTAACCTGGCACGCCATGACGCTACCCAGTGGCTTGCCGTTGTTGAAGTAGAAAGGAAATTTCGGCCAGCACCAGCAACCACTGCGTTTCGCATGGCCGCCATGCGAGCGGGCCGCGTTTCTCTTGCTGGTGAAATGAAGGCGTAAATGAGCAAAACAGCTACCCCTAGCCACTCAGAGTAGGTCCAAGTAGCGGGCCCGCCAATACGAATTAAATCTCGCCTGTCGATCCGTACGCGCGCGGGAAGGGGGTGTATGTGCGGCCCGTGGTCCAGCGCCCCGTACGACCATCTCCGGCAGTGGTGCGCGCGCCTGACGGGAGCACTAGCTGGATATGAGCGCGTTGATGTTCGCGAGCTGCGGCAATACTGCACGATCTTCACGGCGGCGCACGGGGGGCGGCTCGATCTAATGATGGATATATGTGTTTATGCGGGCGTGTTGAGGTCTGTCAAGGCGAGTTGCGCATGTATCCAGCAATATGCATCTATGTACTCTAATGTCTATGCATGCGCATGCATGTTTGATGGGCGCACATCGACGCTGCTGGTGCGGGATCTGCTGGGACCAGGGGCTCTTCGGCTTGCCGGCTCTGCTTGGCCGAGCCCTGCTTCCAATGAGCGCCGCCGTCATGGAGCCACAGCCCAGCAATCCAGGCCACATGCAGGGTCAAGCGACGGCGCATGCGGTGCGCTCGTCAGTGTTTTGGCCTGCTGCACGTGCTCATGTGCCAGGCCGGCGAGGTGGTGGGTGGTGCTGCTTCCTGACGCCACATGAGCCCAGGGACTGAAGCCTCCTCGCACTCAGGGGCGAGAGTAGTGCGCATTCATCCGCTCATTTCTACTTTATAACCCAACTCTCCTGGTCGTTGCCGACGGGAGCCTCGAATCACCAGTTTTCTTGCGCCTCGCATCGCCGCGCCGCGCCGCGCCGCCACGCATCGCATGCACCCCGCTGTCTCTATTCATAGCACGGCTGAGCTCGGGCTGTACCGGCTACAAGCCACAGCGCGCGACCGAATGTGTAGCGCCTCGTACCGCCACCCCTCCCAGAGCCTCGCCGGTGGGCCTCCTTTGTCCGGCCCCTTCCCTGCCTAGAGCCCTACCAACACGCGCCGCATTCTTGTCGCCCTCTGTCTTCTTCCCGTCTTCCAATTCTTCGTCACGCCACAACCGCACTGACGAAGGCTTCATCGTGTGCTGGTCTTCGGCTGGGCCCCGTCCTCGTGCCCCTCGTCGTCTTCATCTCTGTGCGCCTCGTGCGCTTCTTCTCGCTCCTACGCTAGCCCCCTCTCCCCTTCTTCCGCTTTCCCCTGCCGACTTCGCTGTCGCCACCGCCGACCCACGCTCTCCTATTTTTCACCCTCCCAACACAACGCCATCCTCTCGACCTTTACTCTGGCCATACCGTCCCTACGTGACAAAGATCAATAGCTGCAGCCCTTTTCCGCACCGAGGCCCCATACTGGCCCGTCCACATCTTCCCTGCGCTCTCCGCCCGGACTGGCCGATCATTGTCCACGCTCGCTTTCCTTCGTCCCGGGGGAGACTGAATTAGGCTCTCCTCTCCCTGGACAACCGCTCTGCCGAAAACTGCCCGCGCCCTGCATCCATCTTGCCTTCCCTCGCCCGCCAGCAGCTGCAGCAGACATCTGTGCTCCCTTCGTCTGGTCTTTCGCCAGTCGCCACAACCTTGTTCATTCTTCCTTTTCGCCTGCGTCCTGTCTCTGTTTGTATTTCTCTTCCTTTTTCATTTACCCGTCTTGTCCCTCCCACGACCCCTCCCCCTAAATACGCCTCTCCCAGCTCGTTTTTCGTCATTGCCTCGCTCTGGAATTCTTTCCCGCCGCCCATGGTTACTATAACCCCGGTCCAACCTCCAATACCACTCCACCGGCCTTAGTGCTCAGCGACAAATTCCAGCCGGCCCTCGGCGACCTCGGCTGTAAACACCTCACGCAGTCTCTCGTGTATACAGACTCTCGCGATACGCCTGCATGGGATCCCGTCGTGCCCTGACTGCGGTGCCGCACCACGTCAATCATGGCACACCGCCCCAGCCTACTCGACCTGCGCGCCAACTCGACCCAGTCATCCGCCTCGGCGTCATCTAGGCCGCTACGATCCCTTCGCATGCCCATTACTGGCGAAGCGCCCCCCGAGTTGTCACCCCTCGATGCCTTTGCCTTGCAGAGCCGCCTGCTCGCCAGGCAGCTTCAGGAAAGCTCCAAGGATGGCAACAGGGTCAGTCGCCTGCCCCCTCTTACCGTCGAAAGCCCCTTGATCCCGCAGGGCCGCTCAGAATTCTTCCGATCCTTGTCCCAGGAATCGACCTCGGCGTCGGCCGACCCGTTTGACGTGCCTGAACCAGGACTAGGCATGCGCACAGAAGTCGAAGAAGCTTTCGCCCCGAATGATCGGCCCCAGTCGATGCATCCGACCATGAGCCGCATCCCACCGACCCCGGACGAGGCCGTGCCTGTTCCTACCTTTCCGCATCATGGCTGGGATCTGTCGAGAGGGCGCCAGCTCGATCCCGTGCATGAGCATACCAACTACTTCGGAGCCCGACGAGAGCGCTCGCCGTCGCCGCTTCACAGAGACGCCCAGCCACAGTTGGACAGGCTGTCGGATAATTCGCCTTCACGCAAGGCCAAAACGCGGCTGCAGCCGACCCCACGGCCCAACCTTTCGTCTTCAAGCTCACCTGATAAGCCAAGGTCAGCACCTTTTGATGAACCTGGTTTGGCCCCTCCGCGGAGTCTACTCTTTCCCAAGCGTTCACCCAGTCTCGCCTCCTCATCCCCCGTACCGGTAGATGAGGAATCTTTTCCGTCCTTCTCCACCTCCTTTCACTCTCTCCCGTCACGCAAATTGTCCTCTGCTAGCGTGGCAATGGGGAGTGCCGCGCCGTCTCCCGCCGCTGGCTCCTTCCAACGATCGCCGTCTGTCGCATCCGACTCCTCCGCGCTCCCGCGCCCGTCTCTCAACTTCTCGAGGCCGCTTAGCCGGGCCGATACTCCTGGTCTCGAGATGCCGACAAGACAAGCCTCTTCGGATAGTCAGCCATCCTTCGTCTTGGCTGATGATTCTGCCCATACCCCTGTCAGTCTTCATAGCGAGGCTTTTCTCGACAATCAACCCGACGATATACGAGGTGTTGCTACATCGTACATCTATTCAACCTTCACACTTCCTCGAGGCAAGGCCCTTCAACGGTCCGAGGCCTTGGATTGTCAACCGCAGGGTTCATCAAGGTATGAACAGACGTCACTGTCTCCCGGTCGGGCACATCAGCCACCTCTGGCTGCACCGCCTTCTCCTCCTACCCGACCGTCGAGCTCATCCGGGAACATCATGCCGGATGATTCTCTCAGCCTAGTCAGCGGCATCACCGGGCCATCCATGGACGTGAGTACCAGGAGCACCGAGCGCGGCCGATTCGGCGCGTCAGGCGGCACAGTTCCAGTTGCCGAAAAATCTCCCGTCGAGACCTGTCGTTTGTCCGAAGATGCCCCTCGGGGCCGGAGTCCGGCTTCTCCGGTACATAACAATGCCATGGCTCGCGGCCGGACACCCATGTCGGACAGAACGAGTGACTCGGCCAGCACAGTGCGACCGCCTCAGACTGCTCGCTCGCTCGCCCCTTCGGCCTCCGAGATGTCCGCCGAAGAGCATTTGGCCAAGGGCATTGAGTGCCATGAAAACGGCTCGTTAAATGAGTCGACTTATCATCTTAGGCACGCTGCGAGGCAGAACAATCCGACGGCGATGCTTCTATACGCTTTGGCCTGCCGCCATGGCTGGGGCATGCGCGCCAACCAGAAGGAGGGCGTCGCTTGGTTGAGGAAAGCAGCAGAGTATGCCAGCATCGAAATTGCCGATGACGAGGACCGGGCCAAGGAAGGGAAAAAACCTGCCAACTTTCTAGAGAGCAGGACACGCAAAGCCCAGTTTGCCTTGAGCATCTATGAGCTCGGAGTGAGCCATATGAACGGTTGGGGCATCGAGCAAGACAGGTCTCTTGCATTACGATGCTTTGAGATTGCCGGCAGTGAGTCGAAGCTCACTCGACTTTTCGGGGTGGACGAGGGACGAATATACTGACATATATCTATAGATTGGGGTGATGTCGATGCTCTTACCGAGGCTGGCTTCTGTTATGCGAAAGGCGTCGGCTGCAAGAAGGACCTCAAAAAGAGCGCTAAATTCTACCGAATGGCTGAGGCGAAGGGGATGAGCATGGTTGGGAACAGCTGGTGCGATGCTGAGCCCCCTTTATCAATGGCATGTCATACACCCAATCACTGACCACCTGCTGCAGGATTTACAAGACAAAATACAACGACGACGGAAAAGAGGCGTCTCCCAAGGACAAGAGCAAGAAGAAGGCTCGAAGTAAATCTCGCACGCGTACCATGTTTGGGCTCAAGCCAGCTTCGTGAACGGCACCCGCATGCGTTCTTCGTCGCGTTCTCTACGATCCTGACGTCTCATTGATTTCCAACATGGTCTGGGCAACATGGTCTGGGAGTTTTGGGGAGGCCGTCTCGCTACTCGCATGCGGGCATTCTACATTAGAGCGGGTCTCGAAATTCTAGGTCTTTTTTTACGTTGCTCAGCACTGAGAGAGGATCAATGTCGGCGTTGGGAGGGTTCAGAAGGCCCGGCGTTGGAGGATTTGGTACACCCATATGCGTAAGCGACGGCTATTACTTGCTGGCTGCAATACTCACATGCTCCTCCTCAGCCTTCAGTGGCCCTCGTCGTCACGACGCGCTAACTCAAGCGGAAAGGAGAGGGAAGACCAAGAATTCCTGGCTCGTTGGTTGGACGAGTCGGCAAATGAGACAACTGATTATCATCTCCTGGCTGATTGAGGAGTGGTTGTATCAAACAAAACAAAGCTGCTCCGACATCTAGGGGCACCCGCAACTATTGGTTATTACAAGCCCATACTCGTCTTGATGGACGCCAGAGACATCAAGGATCTATGTCCATCTTATCGCCCTCGTGCGGCACCTCGTGCATACTTATGTAACGGCCAATTTCACTCTTCTTGATGATCTTTTCGTTGAGGATGGCCGTCGTGCCTTTGGGGAAGGCGTAGCTTTGCAGCTTGGCGCTCTTCTCCATGGGTTTGATGTAGTTTCTTTTGAGCGTCGTCTTGTCCTTTGTGATGATGGCGACATCGACGTTGGACCCAGAGCCCAGGTCGTTGAAGATGCCGGCTAGGATAGCGTCGCTAGCCAGCTTGACAGCCTCGTCGCGGGTCAGGCTGGGCTTCCAATGTGTCTCAAAGACGCTCATTGCTGCCAAACTGCCACTACCCATGGTGACATAAGGCAGCTTATCGGTGCTGCCATGGGCATGGACGGTGAAGAGATGGGTGCCCGTGGGGTCGCAGCCGGCAACAACGAGATAGGCAGCAATGTATCCCTGATGACGGAAAAGATGCTGCTTCAATAGCGTCATGCAAGTGACGACACGAGGTTTGCGGCCCGTGGAGAGGGAGTGCAGCTCGAGCTTGGAGGAGATGAGGCTGGTAGTGAACTCGGTGTCTGCTGCGGTGCCCGCGCCGGCACACCAGATCTGAGGGGAGATGTAGTGCAGCTTTTCGCAATTTTTGTCGGCAACAATGGGACCGGACGTGGCGCGAGTATCGGCAGCGATCTAATGTAATTCCGCGAGACGAAGCGTCAGTCGATCGATCCATCGAGAAGACAGCAGAGCAATTAAGCCCCCAAGGAAGGAAGTGCGCTGGGCAGGAGTAGAGGCTACAACGCAGGAGAGAGTGTGGAGAGACGCACCACGACACCACCGTCGAATATACAACCAACAATTGTCGTGCCCGTGCTGGTTGCTTTGGGCAGAGGCACGCCGCGGGCGTGAAGGGCCGCATTGCGGTTGTAGTTGGAGAAGTCAAAGCCCGGCATGACGGCGGGCAACAGGGGGCGGCGGGAGGCGGTTTTGGATGAACGCAGCGCGACTTGTGGTCGTCTGCTAGCCCGTGGTGTCAAAAGATTGACGGCTCGTACGGGATCGGCGACAATGAAAGGAGATAAATAGAGGCTGAGAGGCTGAAGCTGATGACGAGGTCGGTGCTGCTGCCTCTGGGAGTTCCCGGTCGGCGGAAGGCTTGCTGTACGCACTTTGAGGATAATAGTCAACTAACTGAAGGACACGACTGACTAATATTGGTTAGCTATTTGTAGCCCCTGTTAAGCTGGCGGTCTAAGGTCTCACGTGACTCGTCCGCCTTGCCCCCCAAAATTGGCGGCCTCTGGTCCGATGCCTACATGTTAACGAACTAATATTCAAAGCTATCCACTCGAACGGGTAGATCAAAGGGCTTGGCCTTGTGCGTGCAGCGGTAACACGCCTTGCCTCACCCTCACCCGCCCACGGCCTCGAACACCTCGTTACTCACCACTACGCCCTTGTTCAAGCGCCTTCCTCCTCGCACGGCGATTTGCGTACAACACCCACAGCGCATCAGCAGTAGGCAGGGTCAGGACTAGCCACTTCCCTCACGAGAACTGAGCCCGACTACAGTGTCGCGTCGGATCGAGAAACTAAGCTTTTAAGACGGGGCAGTCAGAGTCTATCAACTGAAGACAGCCTCCCACCTGCCTCTTCGCCACCAACATGAATCCCGTCTATGGTGGCCCTGAAAACAACGTGGGCCAACCTGCGGCTGAAGCATTAATTACCGGGCCAGATCTGGAGACAATCCAAACAGAGGTATGATTACCATAGCGCTCATCATCAACACTAACGGTGAATGACTCGGCCGACATCCAGGAAATCGGGTTTCTTTCCTTCGCCGGCGATGCCAAAATTCAACTTACGACGGCATGGCCGTCGTATACGGGCTCGACGATCTCATTGCTCAGCATAATCTCGCGCAAGGGTCTCGTCGCTGCTGCAGGCCCTGACCAGGTGATAATTGCAGAAACGGACTCTGTGCGGAAAGTCTTTGAGAATGTGAAAGAGGGTGACTGCAGTGTGCAGCCTTTCCAGCCCCAGCTCGTCATTCCCATGCCCATGCCGATTTCCCTGCTATGTTTTACAGCTGATGAAAACTACCTGATCTTGACTGCCCAAACCGGAGGAGGCATCAGGGTCTATGAGGTGCAAAGCCTCCTTCAAGGCTCAATCTCTAATCTCTTCGATCTTTCAACCAACCAGGAGTCGTTACGGTCAATGATACCTAACCCGCTCCCGGAGAAGGCGGAACTTTGCGCAATCGTTACCGACAAAGGCAACTTGCACATGGCAAACCTCAAAGATCAGAGGATTAGCGACGTCCTCTGTAGCCAGGTGAGCTGCATTAGTTGGAGCCCTAAAGGCAAGCAGCTTTGTGCTGGCTTAGCAGACGGCACCATTCGTCAAATGACTCCCGAGGCCGAGGTCAAAGGCACGATCCCGAAACCTCCAGGCTTCGGCGATTGCCATGGTATATTATTACGCCTGATCGCTATGGGGGACTCTCAATTCTTACCGCATATCTAGTGTCATCTCTTTTATGGCTGGAAAACAACCTGTTCCTTGCTATACATACGACCACCAACGTATCACCGGCAGCCTCTGTCTATCACATCATTACTCGCCACAACTCGACAGCTTTTACCTTTCAGAAAATCGCCGACCCTATTTTTCCGTTCAACTCGGACAAAATCTCCCATCATTCTATCCTTCGACTCAGAGACTTCCCCCCAGACATAGATGATCTTCTCATCGTGACTTCGACGGCGTCCACTGAGGTCGGCTTGCTGAGTCGATGCAAGGCACCTCTATCCAAAGAAAAGCCCATCACAGGTGTATTCACCACAACGGAACTGCTAGACGACACAAAGAGGCCGACACTTCCCATCACAGATTCAATGGTTGAATCGACCCCTATCGGCGTCTCGTTGGATTTGTCCAGTAAAGACAAAGTCTACAGACCCATACCCTCCGATGAGGAAATTGAAGAGTCCCCGGGACCATTACCCGCTTTGTGGGTTCTGACCCATGAAGGTATCCTGTGCCAGTGGTGGGTGGTATATAGGGACTCTATTAGAAAGGGAACGACCTTCCCTGGTTTGGCTTCTGCCGGAGAAACCACCCTGAAAAGCTCGACACAAGCCGCACCGATCACTTCATCGTCATTTGCAGCTCCAGGTCCTTCGGCTCTTTCCTCAGCTGCGACCTCCGCACCAAGCTTTGGTACTTCTTCTCAATTGGGTCAGAACTCCTCGTGGGTAGCCCCTGTAGATCGAAGCATCGCCAACGCAGCCGGTACTCAACCAGTATTTGGACAAACAGGTGGGATGGGATTCGGTCAGTCGGCCCCGCTGGGAATGAGAAGGTCGCCTTGGGCATCTACGGGACCAGCTACTTCGACTTTTGGTCAATCTGGGTTTGCTTCAATTGCAAATAGCGGCAAAGGCATGGGCTTCTCCGCCGCAGGGGCACCTGCAACCCCTACCACTGGTGGTTTTGCTAGCTATACCACACAAAGCGGCTTTGGATCTCTTGCCGCCAGCAAGACCGGTGAGAACACATTTGGCAGCGCGAGCAAAACGTCTGTGAGCCCTTTTGGAGGTATAGGTAGCTCCGAAGCTTCCATGGACACCGCCTTTCCTGCCAAGGAAAACATGTCTTCAGGCGGTATCTTTAGCTCTACCCCCTTCAAGCTGCAGTCATCCTTCAAACACGATCCGCAACAGAGCAAAGAAAATGACCAGCATCCGACTGGGTCCAGCTCTTCCACACATTTTGGCGGTGGGTTTGAGTCCGCGCTGGAAACAGCTATAAATGAGCCTCGGGCGTCGACTCCTTCCGCCAAGGATGAGGATATGGATACCGAGGAGCTGGTCGAACAGACGCCGCAAGCCACACTGCCCCCCTTTTTCTCCCCCGAGCGACAAGAATCTACTACTCCGACGACTACCCCGGCGACCTCGAGGTTTGAAACACCAGGACGAAAGGATTTGGGCAGCGTCAATGCAACTCCGAAGGCGTCCTCCTTTTCTGATCTCGTCGGCGAGACGAATGACGGTCTCAACTATACTGCCACGCTAGAAATGCCCAAGATCAAGCCTAAAGAAAAGGACGAGCCCCTCCCACCGGAAACCACTAGCAAAAACACGCATATGCTTGGGGAGTCCTCATCATCGTCTTCCGCGACCTCTGATGGACTTCAAAAGCCATTGGACACGTCAATGAAGACTTCAGAATCAGAAACCGCAACATTGCGTTCGGCTGCGTCCACGCCAAAGGCATCCAAACCGATCCCCGGCATTCAACAGAGTCCGAATTCGCAGGCATCTGAGAAGTCAACCGCAATAATGGAGGAGGCCAATGACCCGCCTTTACCTCCTTTGCCTCCTGACTTCATCAAATCGCCGGAGGCTGCCGCGTCCAGTGTGCCTTTACCCCCAGACCTCGTTCAGGCGAGGCCAACCTCTAGAGCGGGTCATGGACTAGAGCCCTCTGAACTCATTCTGCCAAAAATTTCATCGAGCGAGGCAGATGACATACACGGTGGGCCCGAAGACACCGATGGCAGCATCGAATCAGGAGATGACAATGCTTCAGAAGGGAGCGGCGTAGATGTGGCGGAAGACTTGAGTCCAAGCACGAACGGTCTGGCACCGACGCCTGGCTTCACTCCACGCAGCTCCTTTGGCGGTTCCAGAGGGCCCACCGCTACTACCGTCGGGTTCGAACATGATCGATCCAAGCCATTGTTTGGTGAGGTGAGCCGCAACGTGCCCATGTTTCCGCGCCCTCATGCAACGAGTTCCCGGTCGCCGAGTCCCATACGGGGCGCTGTACCGCGACGAGTACTCAAATGGGACGCTACAAGATCGGTCAGCGCCCCTGGAATAAGTACTCAAACTCTTAGAACGAAAAAATCGCAATCGGTAATGGGAGGCCCCTACGGTAGCGGAGAAAGACCTCCTGCTGCAGAACTGTCGTTTATCCGGCAAAATCGAAAGATCAAGGCGCGGCAAGAGAAAGAAGAGACCCAGCTATTATTCGATGATGAAGATGATGAAGTACAAAAGCTTCTCGCCTCGGATGTCGTAGGCACCTTGGAATTGGACGAGTTCATGGCGCATTCGAACAGCGCTCCACCGGCGCAGGACAGCATTCCTTCGCAGGTTGAAGCGGTGTATCGCGACATCAACTCGATGATCGATACGCTCGGCCTGAACGCACGGTCTATCAAGGCATTCCTCAAAGGTCATATGGGCAAGCGCAAAGATGGGGACCGAAAGAAGGAGGATCTTGAAATAGCCGACGACTGGGTGCTCTGCGAAGTACCTGATCTCGGTCGAATGCTGGACAATGAGCTCTACTGCGATCTCCAAGACGGGTGCGTGCAAGACTTGGACGCAAAACTCGGCGCATGCCACGAGCTAGCACGAGATATGCAACGGCTCCGGGCCAAACGCGAGGATCTCAAGCGAGTCTTAATGGCCCGGTTGGATCCCGAGCAGGTCGAGGCCGCACGAAATCTGCCGCTCAGCGCGGAGCAGGCGGCGCAGCAGAACAAGCTAAGGCGCGAATTCGCCAAGTTCTCAACGCTGCTTGCGCAAGTCGAGGAAGCATTGACGCTTCTCAAGACGAGGATGGCGTCTGCCTCGGGCTCTTCCGGCAGGGGAGGTACTACAGCTCCAACAGTCGACGCTGTGCTGCGAACCATCACGAAGATGACATCGATGGCAGAGAAGCGAAGCGGCGACATCGACGTATTGGAAACGCAGATGCAAAAGATGCGGCTTGGTTCATTGAGCCGAGAGGCATCTCCAATGGTGACACCACAGCCGGCGAGGGGGAGCATCATGTCGCCATCAGAATGGACGCCATCGCGCAGCTTCCGGAGTAGCTTTTCCGGTAGCGTCTCGTTGGCATCGATGGCGAAGGCAACACCGCCAAAGAAGAGGCTCAGTGGCTTCAGCAGCGAGGAGAAGCTGGCTTTGATGGAGCAGAGGGCACGGCGACAGGCTGTGCTAGAAAAGATCAGGAATCATGTTGAAAAACAAGGAGTGCATGTACGGAACTTGGAGGATATCGATTAGTAGAAAGAAAGACGACAACAGCAGCCGGCTAGGTTGGCCGATCAGGCGATATGGGGCGGATGAGTGCGAAGTGAAATTGGCATTGCCCTTCCTGCCCGGGTCGATGTCGTTTCTAAGCAGAGATGTGTCAAGGGTGCGGCAATGATCCATTCAGGTGTACCAAGCATGCTATCCTAAGCTAGAGCTAGAGGCCCGGGCGCGCCCCCCCGAGCACCCGCAATCGGATCGGAGCGCGGATGTCGAAGAAAGGGGCAAGCGGAACCATCAGACGCCCCCATAAATATATACTCGACAAGAGTAGCATGGGCGAGGTTTTTGTTGAGGGTATTGAAATAGGACATGATGGCACAAGCCTGCTTAAGCTGGGGACGAGGCTGGCCGGGAGGCTTCAGGCCTCGCCTAACAATGCCAGCCCGGTAGTGCCGGCCACCTTAAAAGTTCAAGAGAAAAAAAGGATGCCATCGCGGTGTTGCTCACATGTGTCACAGGCTGGGCCCGATAGGTACTCCCATGGCTTTGTCACGGATGACCGACCATTGCAGTAGCCGAAGCTGTGCCGAGCCGGAGTGGAACCGGGCGGGTGCGGACTCTAGATAGACCCCAATGGCGTCTCTTCCTCCTTTTCTCCCTTCATCTTGGATAGCTTCTAATAGCTAAGAGCAGAAATCCATGAACAGCCTTCTCTGCATCCTCTTATGTGTAAGATAGATGTAGTCTGATGGTGTTGACGGTGCTGCATCGGCAGCAAAGAGAGAATGATGTCATCGCAACCGGGTTTGGGAGACAGAAGCAGAATATTTGACAGTGCTTTAGACAAAATAAGGTTGGGTAATGTGAAGAAAGTGGAATAACCATATGAAATACACTAGTAACTACGGGACAGTAGCGAACAGGTGATCGAACCGATGGATGGATGTTGTCAGGGGCTCTGAGGATCCGCGGCTGGATACCGGGTTGGAGTACAAGCGCGG
>KB853378.1:280-13354 GCA_000372705.1 Cerataphis brasiliensis yeast-like symbiont
AAGCGTCAGCCAGCTGGGGCCTGTGAGCCGGGAGCGCGCAGCTGTCTGTCTACCGTTATTTCTTTTTGTTGCCCTCGTCCATGGCGCCGCTGCCAACAGGCATATCGATGGATATTGGTGCTGGGGCATGGCCCATTCATCGCACGCACGGGTCCGGGCCGCCGGGCCCGAGCAGGAACGGATGGAATGGGCTGATAGCCCCGACGAGAAGCTGTCTCTGGAAGCCCTTTGAGATCCGTTCCGCCGTCGCCGCCGTCTCGCCACTCACCAGCTCTATGCTGCCTGCAGGCCAACTCCCGACGCGTCTACTGTGCTGAACCGTGCTCTGCTGGTCTAAAACAAAATGAAAGACAAGGCAAGCACTGACGGACAGAGACAATAGCAAAGGATGGCCGCGGTCCGCCCTGTCTCGGCCTCCCAGTAGATCCATCTGACTGGGACACGGTAGGAAAAGGGTGGTGGGGGGATTGGCAAGGGATTTTCCTTTCCTTCTTTCTCCAACCCATTCAGCGTCACGGACCACAGACCTCGGATTCTATTCCGTTGCACAGGGCCACCTCTCTCTCGTGACGGACTGGATATCATCCTCGCTATTCTCCTTATTTCCGTCGAGCGCTCACCTGCGCCGGGAGCCAAGCACCAGACAGGCTCCACGGCCGCAAAGCCTGCTCCCATCCTCCCCATCGGCCCCTGAGCACCAGCGGCAGCGGCACCACGAACAGAACAAGGCTGCTGCGACCCTAAAGGCGCGATACTGAGGCAAGGGGAGGGGGGGGGCCTCATAGTTCTCAATTGCCGTCCGTCAACGGGCCCGGTACCTGTCCGCGTCCGTGCCTCGACAACCCCTGCGATAAGCCCCGAGCCTGCGTCCGCCTGCGTTTTTGCGTCCGCCAGGTACCTGCACGGACGTATGAGCATGAGCCAGACTATGTCTCTGTACTTCGTACCTGGAAGCACCAGCACCAGCAGTGTCCGGGGGTCAAGAGGCGCCCGCCCCGTTGTCTTCTCGCCTTGACGGAATTCCCAGGCTCGAGGCCGACCGGAGAAATGATGCGGTGGCCGCCTGTAGGGTCTTCATTATTATTACGAGACCCTCCCTCGCGGCAAACCGATGCCCCCAATCACCGTGGTTTTTCGGTCCTCTCGAGGCGCAAAGCGAGCTCTGCAGGAAGAGACGGCAGACAGGGTCTGCAGCAACCGCGCGAGCGGGTTGGGGCCCATGAGGGAATCCCAAAAAAAGGCAGGGCCAGAGACACGAAAGCTGCTGCACGCACGCCGCCTCCCCGGTGCTCCGGTGCGTGCGGTGGCTTTGGAAGCGTCTCATTTCCTTCCCTGCATGCTTCTCTTCTCCCAGCAAACCCTTGAAACCGCGACGGCATGCTTCCGTGCCGGACCATCTCCACCCTGGAAATCCTCGTCATCCTTCCGCTCATCGCCCTCGCCGCCTCCGTCCGCTCGCCCACTGCGACACGTCTGTCCAACAGCGCTTTCGCCGTCCAGTGCAACAGCCGGTGACCCGTTTGAGCAATACACGGCTCATCAGCCCAGCGAGACGAGTCATTGAAACAATCAAGGTCGGCCAGCACTCGAGCCGACCCGTCCTCACTAGGCAGAGTGCAGAATGCGGTGGGGCCCGGGCCTACTTTGTCTTTCTATTCTACAAGTTCGAATCCCAGCAATATCTCCGCGTACCTGCAGGGAAGCTCCTTGCGTCTCAGGGAAGAAGCTCACACGCCCCGAGGCGCTCGTCTCAGCCCCAAATGCTCCTCTCTAAGAGAGACGGGGCCCTTCCTTCATCCGCCCACAAGCTCTGCTCCGCCCAAGCCAGCCTTGCCGGCCCGCACAGTCTCATGCCGCTCCCTGAAGCGTCCGTGGCTGCACAACTCGCCAAGCACGTTTCCCTTCTCTTCCAAATCTGATCCTAGGGATGTTCCAGCAGCTTCTGCACAAATGGCTACTTGTGCAGCAAAGGTGGAGAAGAGGCGACGAGCCAGTAGCCCAAAAATTTTACCGTGTGTTCCAATATCCAATTCCCCATATATAGAATTCAGAAAGCCCAAGGAATTACAGTTCTCCCAAGGGAGGGTAAGCGGACCGGAATCTATGCAAAAATCGACACCTGCAGGATTCGAACCTGCGCGGGCGAACCCACTGCCTAATCCGTCATTAGGATTTAATTTGCATAGTTGATAGCAGGGCAGCGCCTTAACCACTCGGCCAAAGTGTCCAGCTTCTAACTGTTATTGTTCAGTTCGTATAATTTAAAATATATATAGTTTTACATGTGGAAATCAGCCGAAATTTAGTTGGCTTGCAAGAGTCCGCAGCCATCAGTTGGTTTTACCTTGAGGTTACTTTCATCCTCGTATGAATCAGCCTTGAGGCATTAGTGACAACTTCGCGACGCTCACGACGCCCGATGTTTGCGCAACATCCCAGATCCAGGCCTCGGCTTGGCCCAAGACGCTGCCGGTCATCACCGCGACCATGCCGAAAACGCAGGCTCGGGGCCCACCGCTGGCCTGAGCGAGACCAAGCCAGCCGCCGTCGCACCAAAGCCGCCATCCGGCCCCTGCTTGTGCGGCTTGGCCGGCGGCGGCCTCTTGGGTCCCCAGGCTACTCGTCCTCCTCATCGCCTCGTCGCGCCGCCGTTCTCAGCCTCACGCGCCTTCGCTGACGTCACGTTCGTCCGCACGGCGAACCCGTTTCTACGAACATGGCCATTCCCCTGGCCCAGCTGGGCGGCCGAGGTACTGTACGACTGCTGTCCACCTTTCGACTCCTTGGAGACCAGTTGACGACACGTCTGCTGATACGCAGCCGTCTTCAGCCCTGCACTCGGCAGACGACGACTCGGTCGAAGCCGAATACGACCGCCTGCGTGATCTGGCGCGCACCGAAGCCGACAAGCGCAACGCCTGCTTCGATCGGGTACGTCGCTATTCCCGCTCTCACGCCTCATCCGATGCCATGTATCCGTCGATACGTACTGTGCTGGCTGACGCGAGCCTCCCATGGCATGGCTCTCGCCAGTCCCGCCAGGCCTACAAATCAGGCGACGGCGCTGGTGCAAAACAGCTCTCGCAGCAGGGCAAGGCGCACGACGCCAAAGCGGACGAGTATAACCACCAGGCCTGCGACTACATATTCCATGCCAACAACGTGCCGGGCAAGGTCGATGCCGACGCCATCGATCTTCATGGCTTGTTTGTGGACGAGGCCGAGCGCATTCTCGAGCAGCGCATCCGGTCCGACCAGGCGCGCGGCCAAACTCACCTCCACGCCATAATGGGCAAGGGGAATCATTCGGCCGGCCACGTCCAGAAGATCAAGCCCAAGGTTGAGGGTGTGTGCCGCGAGCTGGGTCTCAAATACAGGACGGAGGAGAATGCGGGACGTATCCTGATCAATCTTCAGGGTGGCGAGCCGATGCCGCCCCAGCAACAACATGGCGGAGGAGGCCAGCATCATGGTGAGCCTGCTGGCCCCCCGGGCGCGCCGCACCAATCGCACGGCGGCCAGCATGGCAACCAGAAGCAGGACGACATAGCCCAGCTAGTGGAAAAGGCACTGCCACGCATCATGCGCAAGTTAGAAAAGGCCTGTTGTACCGTCATGTAGGTGAGGGGTCCAGAGCCTGCCTTCAGCTGCGTCTTAGCCGCACGCTTGGAGACCTTGGTTTATCCCTGGGTTCTTGCTCTACGATTAGACCCAGCCCATCTGTCTGCTTGTCCAGTCGACGCACCTCGAGGCGGGTTCAAAGGCAGGGGCATCTAGGGATTCTCGTGTACATACCAGCAGACCTAAAAATTTTATGAACAATTTTGCTGATGCAACAAGGAAAACAAGTCCTCTCCGTGCGACAAATAAAATCTTGTCGGCTCCTTGACGTCCCATCGGCTTGGTACCATGGGTCTTTCTTTTCATGCCTTGTCCTTTATGCTCACAGCCTTCCAGTCACGTCGTGATTCATGCTCGAGTTCTTCACTTCGCCTTGGTACTCAATGTCGGTAACGATTTCGTCGTCATTTCCGTGCTGCTTGTTAAGTGAGAGGCTGGCTAACTCGAGAAGGACAACAGCGATTGCCTCAGGAACTACGGCCATGCCGATATACAGACCAAGGTTTTTCCAAGCCTGTTGCGCCACGACCATGGTCATGTGAATGAGTCGGACGGTCATGAAGATTGCCGAGACGGCGACGGCGCTGCAAAGCCGCAACTCATTTTGCGGAAGATGGTCCAGTCTGCGGCATACGATGCCAGCGCCGATGATGAGAGGAACGAATGCGCAAAGCAAAAGGATGTTGCCGATCAAGGTGACGACGCCATCGACTGCATATTCCGTGATCACGTCATAACGATCTTGATCAGGTCTGACGACAATGCAAATGGCCGAGGCTAGCAGGTAGGCTTCCATGACAAGTTGGTAGGCGGGCGTGGCAAGTGGATAGGTCAATCGCCCATCCTTGTAGCTGGAGAAGCGACAGAGGAAGCAGAGGTATAGCCAGGCGATGGTGGCAACACCGAGATTGTTAGAGATTGCCCATAATGGGAGAAACTTTTCGCCAGCTTCCTGATTCTTGCTGATAATGCATAAAAGAGCACCGAGGTTGCGGATTGCAGCGAGTGCGATGACGGGAAACCAGCCGTTGATGCGCTTGAAGCTCTGTCTTCTGAAAAGGTAAATAGCGCCGAAGAAAAGAGCAAGCCAGACGGGAATAGACCCCATAGCTACCGTGGCGTAAGGTGTCAAAGTAGCCATTAGGCCTCTTGAAATGGCCGAGCCGGCAATACAAGCCAGGCAGAAAGGGAGCAGCAAACCTGGGCGCAGTGAAGGCGACAGAGAATCCGAGAGGCGTCTCAAGACCCCGCAATATGCGCAGGGCGAAGGAGGTATTCAGGTTTCGCGACCGGTAACGCTACAAGTCATTACGATAGAACCGCAGACAAGGCCTCGGCAGATCGTATCGTCTTCGTCACATGGGAAGCAGAATAAGGGTATTTTTATGTCTGAAGTTTATCGTTGTCTGGGCTCTGCATTGCCTACCGCGGTTCGGGAATGTCGTATAAATACCAATGTTCTTCTCACGACGCCTTCCTCGGTCACTCCATACTGGGGTGTACTCCTTGCAAGTCTGCCTTCCATGCTCGAAATCGCCAGAAGCCGAGCTCCTTAACAAACTCATGCCAGCCGTCGCTTCCGTGGTTCGTGCCTGTCTTCTACCTAGGCCAGCTCGGGGAGCCCGTGCTTGCCGTGGGTACAGAGGGAAGCTTTTTTTGAGGGTAGAGGCCGTTACGAGTCAACAGAAGGGGTTTGCCACTGCGGAATGTATACTTCGTAGGAGGCGAGTTGTTCTTCCCATTCCCTTCTTTTGAACCACAGCCGACATATATAGTTGGAAACCAAACCCTCGCTCGTCGTTGCTCTTAGCCTGATCGATCCAACGCCTATGGCCGGCCGATGTTCACCCGACTCAGGGAATTTTGCTCCGATCTCGGGAGTCAGATGTGGTAAAAAGCGAACAGCGTCGTTCCATACAGGCCAAACTGCGGAGCAAGAGCAGCAAAGGATTTTCAAGGCAGCGCGCGGCCGGCTTTGCCTCGAAACAATTGTCGCGCAGTGCCGGCTGTAATGCCAGTGCGTCCGCTCCCGTGCAGCAGCTTGCCCCCAAGAGACGGCCAATGGACTGATGATGGCTGCGTCGCCTCAAGTTGATCATCGTCACCGGTCTCCCCACGTCGGGCAAGTCGACCCGCGCCAAGCAGCTCTGCGACTACCTGGCTGAGCGCCTCGCCGATACCAGCCAGCAGCAGCAGCAAGTACAGCAACAGGCACAGCAACAGGCACAGCAACAGGCACAGCAAAAGGCACAGCAGCAGGGGCAACAGCAGCTGCAGCAACAACAGAAACAGAAACAGAGGCAGTTCCAGCCTCCGCCTCGCCTGCACCTCATATCCGACCACTCGCTTTCCATCTCGCGCTCTGTCTACGACCTCTCGCCTGCCAGCCTACCCGCCCATACCCGCTCGGCCAATGCGTCGGAGAAGGATGCCCGGGCCGCCATCTACAGCGCTGTCAAACGCGTCCTGTCCGACCGCGACTTTGTCATTCTCGACGGACTCAACTACATCAAGGGCTGGCGCTATCAGCTGCACTGCGAAGCCAAGGCTGTCTGCACACCAAGCTGCATCCTCCATGTAGGTTGTCCTATCGACACGGCGCGCCAGGTCAACAATGAGCGACTACAGCGGGTCCCGCAGCAGGGCCTCGACACCACCGCCGACGGCGCCTACGAGCCCGCCAACTGGGAGAACCTCGTCTTCCGGTATGAGGAGCCCAACCCAATGACGCGCTGGGACAGTCCGCTCTTCACCGTCGTCTGGGAGGACAACGCCGCCCAGACGCGAAAGACGTTTGAAGCCCTGTGGCAAGCCCTCGCCGGAGACGCTCGATCCATTGTCCGCCCCAACCAGGCGACCGCCCCGCGTGGCCGCGATGCCTGTGGCGATTATCTCTACGTTCTTGACCGCGAGATCCAGGCCGTTGTCAGCCACATCCTGGAACATCAAACGGACAGTGCCGACATCACCGTGCCGCTAACGGCCTCGAGTAAGCCCAGCCTGGTTGTCGAGCTGCCTGCAGGCAGACAGCTTGGTATGGCGCAGCTGCAGAGGCTTCGCAGGGCCTTTATCGGCTTGAATCGGGGCGGCATAGGGCTTGAGGCCGTGGGCAACATGTCGGTGGACAGGATGAGGGACATGTTTGTGCGCTATTTAAACGATGCTTTGCAAAAAGAAACATAAAAAAGAATCCTCGCAGAAGCTAGGATTCTAAAGAACGAGTACATTTTCGGAACTTATGTTGTCTTGAGCCTCACCTGACAGATCTGTGAGACCTGTTATAACCGCTACGTCGGCAACATGCGTACGCGTCCTCCGCCTGCCTGGCGCGATCAAGTAAGCAGAAGCCGACAGAAGCTTCTCCCCCGCCACCTCTAAGCTTTGTGCTGCCCTTCAGCACCACTTGCGGGGACCTTTCCCGGTGCCCTGCATCATCGATCTTCCGCTCCGTCCACGTCAGAAAGGCCACTCTATTGGCTCATTCAGCCCGAGCCTATGCCGGCATTGCTTCAACTCGTTTCCTCCTTTCAAACAGACTACCATAAGCTCTCAGCTCGCTCTTCATCTTTCCTTCCCATCCCCCCATATCTTCCCGGGAAGCCTCATTTCTACCGCCTTCTGAACCCTTTTACTCCCTGTCTTTCCGTCTGTCGTGCTCGTCAGGCTTCCACTTTCCATTCATCGACTGAGGCGACTCGGCCGTCCTTGTCACTCCTACGTGCTGCACCGGCTGGGTCCTGATCCCTGCCTCGCCAGCTGTCCTTCTGCCTCTTCCCATCTAGATAGCCCCCCCGAAGCCTCACGAGATGGCTCCGAACCCCGAGGAAACCAAGAATAAGGACAAGCTAGCGTGCGTATATGCATTTGGTCCTTAGTGGGTGGTACCCACGATGCATCATCAAGCTGACCGGTCGTATCCAGTGACCCTTCCGGCGCCGACATCAAGGATGAAGATGCCACCGCCACCGCAATTCTTAAAAAGAAGAAGAAGCCTAACCAGCTCATGTGCGTGCTCGCATTGTCACCAGCGGCTCGAGGACTGTCGCTGACTGTACCGCAGTGTCACCGATGCCATCACGGACGACAACAGCACCATTTGTCTGTCCGAAGCCACCATGGACACACTTCAGCTGTTCCGGGGCGATACCGTCCTCGTCCGGGGCAAGAAGAGGAAGGACACCGTTCTCATAGTCCTAACCGACGAAAATCTGGATGACGGCAGTGCCAGAATCAACCGCGTCGTCCGCCATAACCTTCGCGTCAAGCATGGCGATATCATCACCGTCCACCCTTGCCCTGACATCAAATATGTAAGCCCAGCTGTCCATGTTCACGCCAGGTTTCTATCGACACTAATGTTTTCACTTGACAGGCCAAGAGGATCGCCGTACTACCCATTGCTGACACTGTAGAAGGGATCACTGGTTCACTCTTCGACGTCTACCTTTCCCCCTACTTTCTCGAGTCTTACCGCCCGGCTCGTAAGGGAGATACCTTCCTTGTTCGCGGTGGCATGCGGCAAGTCGAGTTCAAAGTAGTTGACGTCGACCCTGACGAGTACGGCATTGTTGCTCAAGATACTGTCATTCATTGCGAGGGTGACCCTATTCAACGTGACGAGGAGGAGAACAATCTCAACGAAGTTGGCTACGATGACATTGGCGGCTGTCGGAAGCAAATGGCTCAAATTCGTGAGATGGTTGAGCTTCCTCTACGCCATCCTCAACTTTTCAAGTCCATTGGCATCAAGCCTCCTCGGGGTGTCCTGCTTTATGGCCCTCCAGGTACTGGCAAGACTCTCATGGCCCGAGCTGTTGCCAATGAGACCGGTGCCTTCTTCTTTCTCATTAATGGACCGGAAATCATGTCCAAGATGGCTGGTGAGTCAGAATCGAACCTGCGTAAGGCTTTTGAGGAAGCCGAGAAAAATTCTCCTGCCATCATCTTCATCGACGAGATCGACTCCATTGCGCCGAAGCGAGAGAAGACAAACGGTGAGGTTGAGAGGCGGGTTGTATCGCAGCTATTAACCCTCATGGACGGCATGAAGGCTCGCTCCAACGTCGTCGTCATGGCCGCCACCAACCGGCCCAACTCCATCGATCCTGCCCTTCGCCGTTTTGGCCGTTTCGATCGTGAAGTGGACATTGGCATTCCCGACCCGAGCGGAAGACTCGAGATTTTAAGTATCCACACCAAGAACATGAAACTCGGCGACGATGTCGACTTGGAGCAGATTGCTGCTGAGACGCACGGCTATGTCGGTTCCGATGTTGCCGCCCTCTGCTCCGAGGCTGCCATGCAACAGATTCGCGAGAAGATGGACCTCATCGACCTTGACGAAGACACCATCGACGCCGAGGTTCTTGACTCCCTCGGCGTTACCATGGAGAACTTCCGTTTCGCCCTCGGAGTCTCTAACCCCTCGGCCCTCCGCGAGGTTGCCGTTGTTGAAGTTCCCAACGTCCGTTGGGAGGACATTGGCGGTCTTGAGGGCGTCAAGCAGGACCTTCGGGAGAGCGTCCAGTATCCCGTCGACCATCCCGAAAAATTCCTCAAATTCGGCTTGTCCCCCTCGCGTGGTGTTCTGTTCTACGGTCCCCCGGGTACCGGTAAAACCATGTTGGCCAAGGCCGTTGCCAACGAGTGCGCTGCCAACTTCATTTCAGTCAAGGGTCCTGAGCTGCTGAGCATGTGGTTTGGCGAGTCGGAAAGCAACATTCGCGACATCTTTGACAAGGCCCGCGCGGCTGCTCCTTGTGTCGTTTTCCTTGACGAGCTTGACTCCATCGCCAAGGCTCGCGGCGGCTCTGTAGGAGATGCTGGTGGTGCTTCTGATCGTGTGGTGAACCAGCTTTTGACTGGTCAGTAACTTCTCTGTCTCTACTCCTACCCTCATCTCGCACGGCTGGCTGACTGTTGATCTCAGAAATGGACGGCATGACGTCGAAAAAGAATGTTTTCGTTATTGGCGCCACCAACAGACCCGAACAACTCGACCCTGCTCTGTGCCGTCCCGGGCGTCTGGATTCTCTCATTTACGTGCCCCTGCCCGACGAGCCTGGTCGTCTTGGCATCCTCCAGGCCCAACTGCGCAAGACCCCAGTGTCAAATGACGTTGATCTGGGCTACATTGCCAGCAAGACGCATGGATTTTCCGGTGCCGATCTGGGCTTTATTACGCAACGCGCCGTCAAAATTGCTATTAAGCAGTCCATTACTATAGACATTGAGCGTACAAAGGCTCGCGAGGCTGCTGGCGACGACGTGGCTATGGATGAAGACGTCAAGGATCCCGTACCTGAACTCACCAAGGCTCACTTCGAGGAAGCCATGCAGATGGCGCGCAGATCTGTGACGGACATCGAGATACGTCGGTACGAGGCCTTCGCCCAGCAGATGAAGAACGCGGGCCCTGGTGCCTTCTTCAAGTTTCCTGAAGACGGAACCGCCGGCGATTCTGGCAGCGGCGCCGGAAACGGATTCGGGGATTCCGGCAATGATGATGATCTGTACAACTAAGACAGCCCTGATCGGCGATGGCATAACGCCGCGGATCTACATTATTCAAGCGACTCCTTCTCTCGTACACGGGCATTATTGTCCCGAGAACACTCCGTCATTGGAGAGAGGTTCCTACGTTCTCGTCGACCCTATGTAGGCGATCTTCCTTATACCCGGGGGTTGGTAGAGTTTGGCGCACAAGCCGCAGTGGTTACTAGAACATAGACGTTGACGGAGCGCACGTCTACCACATGGAGCAAATCTCTATGTCCCCCTTTTCCTCTCTCTCTCTATCTCTCTCCATCTCCCAATTTCTTGGCTCTTCGTCCTGCTTTTGACTGATCGACAGATGCGACAGGCGGCAGCGCCGGCAGTAGGTTCTTGGAGCCTGTTCCCGAGCGTGAGGAGTGTACCTGAGGACATGTGTGTGTGTATGGTAGAAGTCTGCTTACGATGAGGATGCAGGTCGAGGATTGTAAGTCGGGAGCAAAGTTAGGTTAATAGACGATCCGACTGTTTGACTTGGGTTCATCCACAAGCCTTTTGCCAGTGGTGGCAATTGGTCAGGGTGAGGCAGCATCTTGAGGTTGGGCATCCCTTCTTGATATAAAATTATTTGCGTGCGGATAGCCTGGTATGAATCAATGAGCCCGACGCGCGGATTCGTGTAAGTTTAACATGAACATCGGGGTGGTTGGAGCACATATGCGTGAGTGCTGGGCAGGGAAGATGATGAGTGCAAGGATGTCAAGGCCGGATGGTGTTGGTGGTCATGTCGCGTGTATGCACGAATGTATTTATGGTCATATTTATATGTAGTGATGGCAGTGCATCTACACACACACACACACACACACACACGTATATATATATATAACTATATATTTATATATACAAATACGTCTTTTTGGCTCTCGGGCACGCCTTTCCGGTCACCGCCTTGGGCGACAGGCAGTTCGTTCCGAAACAAGCCCTTGCCTGCCGAATGCTGGAGGCTCAGACCGCGCGGCGCGTCGTGGTGACGGCACGCACCTCACATGAGCCGAGGGGAGGAGCAGGGCGGCATGCGTGTCGCAGGCAATGTAGCTCAGCCATACCGTAAGTGGCTCGCCGTGTTTGGACCTTGAAGCATATGGCGAGCGTGACCCGAGACGAGGACAGAGGGGACTGGCACATCGGCATCTGGCATAAGCACCTCTCTGTTCTGCATTTCCCATCATCGGCACGAGAGGGAAGGAACTCACTCAGCCGTCTGTCTCGTCGATCTCGCACACGGCGTCGAGGCTCTCTCTCGTCACGCGGAGGGCCTCTTCGACGACCGAGGGAGGGAGGGCAAGGCTAAGTGTGGCGGCATCGGCGCTGGTGCCGTTGATCTTCTTAACATCGCCGTTGGGCGTCTTGCTGCCTGTACTGCCGTTCTTAGCCGCAGGTGGCGAGACAGAGGCGCGAATATCGTCGATTACGTGACTCAGTAGCGCTGGAAAGGTGGTTGCCTCGCCGGAACGCATCAGTGAAAGGGCGTGCGCTTGGATTGCAGAGGGCCAGTTGGATGGATCCGAGTTGAGGGCATGAAGTAGAGCCTCGTGGATTCTGAACAGGTAAGTATATGTGTGAGAGTTTCCAGTCCGTTGTAGGAAGACTCACTTGGTGATATGTCCATCACGTAGCAGTACTGCGTTTATCTGCGACCGCAGATCCGGATCGAGTGTCGCGGGCGTGTAGCTCGCAACCGAAGACGGGACCTTAACGGGTGTTGACGGCGGCTGAGCCATGATGGTGTCAGGGGGGCTATGGGCCACGTGAGGTGGCTCAATGGGAAGACAAGAGAGCTCGTCAGAGTGCAGTGGCGGCGCTGGGAGAAGAGCAGGAGAAGACGGCCGCAGTGACAGCGAGGGCGATGTTGATGAGCGAGTGCGCTGAACACGTCTTCGTCGTCGTCGCCAACGGCGGGAAAGGCAAGTGATCCGCAGCTCGTCCGTCGCAGCCGGTCCGCCAGCAATCCTCCCGTTGCGTCACGAGGCGCCAAAACGGGGGGGCAGCTTCAATTCAATAATGGAATGTTCGAAGAAGCAGAAGCCATGTGAGACTTTAATCAAGTTTTGTATCGTTGTGTTTTTTGTTTCCTTTTTAAAAAAGGAAATTTAAGAAGCAAGTCACTTGACCGCCGGCGCGGCTACCCTTCCTGCTGATATACCAGCGAGTTTCCTCACCTCACGTTAGCAATGGTACGGGTATTTTTCTTGACTTTTTCTGAGCACTCTCTCCTTCGAGCTCTTTCTTGCTTCTCTCCAACGACTCGGCGCATATACCTGAGTGCGTGAAAGAGGGGAGGAGCATTTGAGCCTTGAGGATAAGAACACATCGCGGGAAATTTTAAAATGGGGACAAGAATGGGAGGAAGGGGTGAGATGCCGGGCAAGAGGACTCCGGAGATGGATTTTCAGAAAACAACTCACCCACGAGTCAGCCAATGAGACGAACGGCAGGCAAGGCAATGGCAAGAGAGGAAGCTTGCAAGGGGGGTAGGGAGACAAAAAGAGAGGTGGAACCCGTAAAAGGGGAGGGGAATTGGATGAAAGTTTACAAGTTACAGTAAGAGAACTCCTTTTCGCGGATGGAAGCGGGCCAAGGAAGGGCGAGGCTGAGGTCATGAGCGAGTGATGGTGGGAGAGGCTGGCTAAAGTGGGGCATAAAATATGCTCTTTCCTTGGGTTGGACAAGGCTGAGATTATCAGCAGTTGATCAAGATGTGATTGGTCGGGACCTGGTCGTCCTATCTACCTACCCTATAACCTTACACATTCATCACGAGAGGCGATTATATACTGCTCGGTGGGCTCGTCCTTTACAGTGTAGGAGAGCTCTTTGTGGTAGGGTGATTGATTGGCTCTTCCGAAGAGGAAGGAAAGGTCTACGAAGGCTGCGCCCAAAAAAAAGGGCCCTCCGCAA